>CAIGRL010102454.1:0-15478 GCA_903798325.1 Fraxinus xanthoxyloides
AGTCCACGAGTTGTTAAATAATACAAAGAAGTCTTGGGCTCAATTCAATGGGAATGATCTTGTATTTGATCCAAGGAAACGCTTCCTTATCGAGTTATATGATAATAATATCAGAGATAATGTTAAGGTGACATACTTATTTAGTTAAATTTTAATAAACGGCCTTGTTATTATGATCATTGTTTGTCGATGGTCAATCATCAATAGTCAAAGTCCACCATAGCTGAACTTCGATCCTGAATTCACCACTAGTTCATGAACACATTGAAGAGTTCTATCGGTGTTAAACAAGGGCTAAAAATGGACACAAGAAGATGGAAGTGGGGGAGAAAGGAATAAAAACTGGGATAGAACGTGAAATTCAAGCAAGCATGCGAAGCATGTAGTTGATCCGATAGTGAGGGTCTTTGTTTTTGTTGTTACAGAATTCTATGTTATGGAATAAATCTAGTCACCATTCGATTTAGGTGCAAGACCCAACTCCATCTTATTTGGTATGGCTTAGTTGTGGGCAACAATGTTCTAAATTCATCCCTTTTTATTTTTTATTTTTAAGACTTTAGGGGCATTTTTGTCACTTTTGGCATGGTTTTCAAGGCTAAAAAAGTCCTATATTTATTGAGAAGATGTTTTAGCAGGGTTTATGAACAGCTTAAATTATATAAATAGAAATGAGTGATGGATAGCGGATAGCTATTGTGAATTTCTCAAAATCTGTGGATAAAAAATGACTCAGTATTTGTGAAAAGTTTAAAAATATGAACCAATAATAGGCTTAGTCTCTTAAGACTCATTAGGGAGGACAATTTTGGAGAATATTTGAGCACAAGATTAAATGTTAAGGTATAGACTCAAAGAAGAGGGGGATTTCAAGCTTGGTGCAAGATTTCTTCCTATTTTCTTCTCTTTTTCTCGACACGATGACGTCTTCTAATAATTATTAGTGATTTTCTTTTATGATGATTCATGGCTAAACTTTTTGTTAATACGAACAATATAGCTAATTGATTTTTACTCATGTTTAATTAATCTTTATTGGATTTTTTTCTTTATAATTTGTGCTCAATTGTCTTGATTGATATATTTTCTTGTTTGAAAATAAGAGTTAAATCACATTGCATATGTTTACATGTTAGATCCAGAAATTGCATGTTAGAACACTCAATCTTGGTTTTTATGAATTTGTTGTTAACTAGAAAGATTATTATTATTATTATTATTATTATTATTATTATTTATTCATGTGGTTTTCCTAAGTACTTATCTATTGCTTTTATCAAACTACTTATCGAGAGAAGAAAGTTTGATATTTTGGGGTGGGTTAAGTAGTACTTGAGAGACGAAAGTTAATATTTTATTTTGGATTCATCATCATCAACATAACACAACAATTGAACCAAATTATGGATTGATTATGAGTATGGCTAATTAATGAAACCGGGAGTTCTAACTATTCATTTAATTGATTTCTACCCATTACACATCCTTCATAGTATTATTAGTCTAGGTTAGTAGATAACTTACCTTAGATTAATCTAAATTTCAAAAATTTGTGTTCTTTAAGTTTCAAATAGATTATTAGAATTAACTTAATTGTGTGTTTAATTAGTCCTCGTAGGGACAACAATTCAAACTTTTTTAGGTCAACTTTACTACTTATTTACAATATTATGTAATTTAGTTTTTTTTTTTTTGAATGTCACAATAACACTCAATATTCTTATCTCCAGCTTTTGAAAAAATAAAGAAATTAGGGCTTCTATCAACTATTAGAAACATACGAAAACGTGCCACTAACTGTCGACGGTCTTATGTTAATATGAATCCTTAAACAAAGCGAGTGACCCTTTTTTTTTATTTTTTATTTTTTTGGTTGTTGTGGTCAATTGAGATACCAATCAAATGGATGTCCAAACGGAACCAAGACACACTTGATTAAGAAAATGAGAACATCAATTGGAAAATGTTGTCGTGAATTGACTAAGACAATAAAAATAACCAAAAAGGCGAGGAGTAAATTAATCGAGTTATGTTGTAGTAAATCTCATTAAAACAGATTTCTTCCCTACATTGCGCTAAGAAAATAATTGAATGTCATCTCCTAATATACAACGTTTCTTCCATCCGAGTGTGTTAGATATTTAATGTAATTGACAAATTTGTGAACAAAAAGGACTAAAATTAATATGTTGTAAAAGTCAAGGAGTAATGTGCAATTAATGAAAGTTGTAATGTTTTAGGTCTAGGGTTCGAGAATGAGAAAGAAGGGAAAACGGCTTCGAAATTTCACTAGACGGTCTCCAAGATTTGGCTCGAGCGTTAGAAACAGAAATTGGGTCGCTCATCTCTCGCCTTCGCTTGAGGGACAAGCTGTCGATTGACTGTTGCTTATCCCTCGCTCGAGCAACAGTGTCATCCAAAAAATTTTAAGTTGCGCTTTTAAGGCTTTTTGTCCAACGTATTCAATTCCAAAACCTAACCTATAAATACCAAACGCCACAGAACGTTTTTTCCAAGGTTGATCATTGTGCAAACTTATATTTTTCATATTATCTTCATCTATTATCCTTCAACCTTCATATTGTGATCTATTTTTAGGATGAAAACATTAAACTCACAATCCACCAAGTTGTTGCTTCCTTCATATATGTTAGAGTTTCTGAATATCAAGAGAAGGTGATTAGAGTTCCAATCGTTGAAAAACGCAGTGTTCTTCGTTAATCCATATGAGATAGACGATTTCACAAATTTGGGAGTTGCTGCTAGAGAGCACAATCAGGAGAGTTTTGGAAATTACAGCTGGAAGTTGGTGCTGGAGCACAAAATCAAGCAGAGCTGTTAGAATTGCAGTTGGTATGTCGATAGTACGTATCGTCGTCTAGTCGGTAGACTGTAAGTTATAAATCGTTTATAGTGGATTGCTGACTGGCAAAGTGTCCGAAGTTTTTATCCAATTGAGATTTCTCCGTAATCAATTGTGTGTTATTTTATTGCTTTCATAATTGCGGTAACTCAACATAGGAAAAATTGAATTGTATGCTTAATCATCTAGAGATAATTAATAGTGATTTGTTGCTAATTAATTATTAAGTTTTAAATTCCGTGTAATCACCTATTCACCCACCTCTAATGAGTTAGTGATTATCTGTGCCTCCATTTTTCGATAGAATCAATTATGTTTATTGGAATGCTCGAATGAGAGTCTTTCTTAAAGTATTGGATGAACATATTTGGATTAGTGCTCAAATTGGGTGAACTGCACCTTCAACCAATGTTTCCAGTGTAGTTATATCCACTGATATTTCACTCTGGACTAAAGATAACTTAGCTGAGTATAACTGGAATAGTAAGGGCATTCATGCCCTGTTCATAGCTGTGTATTCAGAAGAGTTTATGAGAGTTTCGATGTGTGAGACTGTTAAAGAACTTTGGGACATCTTAGAAACCACACACGAGGGAACTAAAACAGGTAAAAATTCTAAACTACAGATATTAGCCTCTAGGTTTGAAGAAATTAGAAGATGATGAATCGTTCGATGAATTCTATGCGAAACTGAATGACATAGTTAATTCGAGCTTTAACCTAGGTGAGAATATTTCCGAGTCCAAGATCGTTAAAAAAGTCCTTAGATCCCTATTTAAAAGGTTTAGACCTAAAGTCATCACGATTGAAGAAAGTAAGAACTTAGATGCCGTTAAGATAGAAGAACTCGTAGGATCCCTTTAAACCTATGAACTCACCGTTTCTCAACCTAAAAAGGCTAAATCCATAGTCATGAACACTGTTATAGAAGAAAAGAATGAGTCTACTGAGACTTTTAGGGACGATGAAATAACTTATTTCGTTAAAAAGATTGCAGAACGTGATGAGAAATAGGAGAAAGCCTCAAGAACAAAAAAATGAAGTCCCTAGTAAATTCGTGAAAGATAAGCGTGAGAAGAATAACTCTAGGACTGCTAGTAAGAAAACTCAGTCTGTTAGATGCCATGAACGTTAGGATTACAGTTACTATATGAATGAACGTCATAACTTGAAAAAGAATTTGAATGAAGAAAGACGTAAGACATTAGTAGTAATCTTGAGTGATGATGAATCAAATTTGAGTACTCAGAATGATACATCTGGTGGTGAGAATGAACAAAACATTATGGCCTTCAGATCTATAACTTCGATAGAATCTGATAAGGAAATTGAAAATGTTGAAAGTTATGAACAGAGTGAGAAATCCGAGGAAGAATATGAGGATGAATTTGATTTTCACGAATCTTATTGTGAACTATTTAAGAAGAGTATTAAAATTATAAATGTCAATAAAGCTGTATAGAAAAAGGTAAATGATCTTGAAAGAGAGAAAGAAAAACTCATAGGTAACTTTCAAGACTACTAAAAATCTAAGTGAGTTAAAGCTCGTTAATGAGAACTTAGAAGCCAAAGTTAAATCATTAACAAGTGATCTTGGAAAATATAATACTCAACTTCAATCTTTCATGAGTGGTATGCAGAAACTTAATAATCTATTGGGCAGTATACTTATACCAATCAACGACTAGGACAGTTAATGAGGATTTACAGCAAACAAACTTTTAGAGAGAAAGTTTATTTATCTATTTTTTTTTTGTTGGAGTGGATTGGTTGGGGAGTATTTACACAACAACGTTATGTTTTGAAAATGAGCTAGAAAACCTGGAGAAGGGGAGATCAAGACCATGTTCACATGACTCTTCACTAGATAAGTAATTTCGAGGACGAAATTCTTTTAAGGAGAGGAGATTGTAACGCCTGAATTTTAGAATAAAAATTTATTTATTCTATTTATTTTATTTTATTTTTTTGAAAGATGAGGGACTAAAGTAAAGTATGATTTAAATTTTTATGTTTTTTTCTCTTTTTGGGCCAAACATTTGGGTATTGACAGAGTGAAGATAAGTAGACCAACATTGGGCTCATTTTGTAGCTCGCATTAAATAATGTAAATTGGGCTCAAAAAAATGTAAGTTCACATGAGTTAAGCCCAAATTATTTCAATCCAAAGAAATGTATTTAATATTTTTTTTTGCTTTATGTACCTTTTGAAGATAATTAATGATAGAATATAATATTTTATTAGATAATATCTTTAATTTGAAAAGGTTTAATCATATCCAAATTGTGTTATCCCTTTTGACATCCCACCATCAAAAGGTACATACTGGAAATTAATTTTGTACTTGGCTGGAATCAAAAACCAATTCTATCACTTTCTTCTGGGACTCTGTCGTTCCAATCCTTTTGCTGCAAGTGTAAAGATTTCCTTACTTTTTGGCTATAAACAAATTATTTAAAATACAAACTTTATCATACATCACAAATTCTAGATCAACCCAAATCTCCACGCACGTTTTTTTATAATTCCACTTTTAATAGGGAATCTACCCTATTTATTTTAAAAAGTTAGATTGGGGGCACACATTATTTCAAACAGAATGAAATTCTCCATCCACAACCAAGGAAATTAGGAAAAAGTTTTGGAACATTAAATCATATTTTCTTTCAAAGAATACGTTTGATCTAACGAGTTAGGATATTATGTGCAAGTTGATCTCTCCTTGTAATATTATAATTTTTTTATATAAGTTATTTCATGAAATGCTATTTGACCTACGGATCTTGATGAAATGAAATATGAGATTTCTTTCGGGTTTTCTCAATTGTTTGCATAGAAATGTGTTACAGCATTCGACTGATCTCCGACTGTTCTTGATGAAATGGTGGTATGGAATGTCATAAATTTATGTTTAAAAATTTATTATATTGTTTTAGACGCACGTATCCTACTGGATTTAAAATACTCATTCCTTCAAAAATTTTAACTTTTCAAATTAGATGGGTTCAACGTGGATGGTGACTAATGGTGTGCAGATTGCCAAGTAAAATATTTTCAAAGGAACTATCAGTATTTATTTCTTTTCGTTTAGAGATTAGTATTTCGTATGTTTT
Organism: Fraxinus xanthoxyloides; assembly: GCA_903798325.1. Taxonomy (NCBI): domain Eukaryota; kingdom Viridiplantae; phylum Streptophyta; class Magnoliopsida; order Lamiales; family Oleaceae; genus Fraxinus; species Fraxinus xanthoxyloides. The sequence continues at coordinate 5,978 of CAIGRL010102454.1, forward strand.
CAATGAACGCATAAGTTTCGCGATTTAATGTTTTTGGATTAATTGTATATTATGAAATTTTAAATTTATTCAAGTTTAAATCTTCAATTAAATATTTATGCTTTATGTATGATTATGAAATGATATCGGTAATACCTTAAAATTTAAATCAATAACATTTGGGGCGTTACAATGAGCTTGTATGGCTTCTTTTGAAAGTAAATTGATAAAAGTAATTTATTCTTTGATAGGAATAGTTTTCTCCAAGCTTTTCATAACATAATTTTGAGTAAAATCAAACTTTCCAATCTCATAGATACAACTCTTGTCTACCTTTGGAATAGTCCAATTTTGAATAGTTTGTTCAATTTGAGCAATTTGAGTTTCTGTAGTGTTAATATCATTTGAAATATTTGATGCAGATGCAGAATGTTTATCAATTTCTTCATCCTTTTCTTGAAAATAATGGAATAGTCCAATTTTGAAGTTTTTTGTTCAATTTGAGCAATTTGAAGTTCTTTTGAATTGATACAATTGATGCAGATGCATATGCAGATGAGGATGCACCATTATTTTGATCAATTTCATCATTATTTTCTTGAATTTTTTTTTGACATATTATCACCTTCCTTTGAACTACCACCTTTACTAAACCAATTTGAAACAAAAGACATAATTGAATGATATGAAAAGAAACAATAATCTTACCACTTTAGACACAATGCTACAGATTAGAACGACACTTCACCAAAGCCTACAAAGGGGACCACCCTAAATGCATACTCTGACTCACACGGGCTGACCAAACCCCTTTTAGTAGACATCCATGGCTACAGGTCAGTTATCACCTTTAACAGAGTAACAACAGTAGTTTGACATGATTTCTCTCACAATAAATGATTATGGCTTTGATACCAAAAGAGGCCCAGGTAAGGGGCGGTTGTGGAGGAAGAGATGGAAACTGTCAAAATAAAAAGATTATTTTTCAAAATATGAAATCCTATTGATAATATTTGAAATGATACAAATTTTTGATAAAGAAAGATAAAGATTACAAGATTTAATCTTAAACTTTCTTAAAGGTGAATATATCACGTTATTTCATACTTCAGGAAATCCTATGATGTCTTCCTCCATTTATAGCAAAAATATCCGGACTTGAAACAATCTTGAATTGAATTGGAGAATCTTAAATAGTAACTCCACTTGATCTTGATTGAACCACTTTGTCTGCCACTTATCTTCTTCTTTTTTTTGGAAAATTGAAAATTATTGTCCTTACTTCATAGCTTTTTGAATAATTGACAATTCTTTATTAAAGTAACTTTAATAAAGTTGCTTGTCATCTTTTGAGTGTCGATAGGGCTGGCAAGAATAATTTATTTGCTGGCAGACACATCTTGAAAAACATCTCTTTTGATTTTTGAACCTGGTAATTTCTAAGATCATCTAGAAATCTGGGTCCATGTAGTCATTTTGAATTTCTTTGAGTTTCTTCTTTAATAAGATCATCAATATTATAACCAAAACACATGTCTTCATTGCCTTGTTCATAATCTTGTGACCCTGAAGCAGAATAATTTGAACTTGATTTCTGGGATGAAGCCTCAACAAGGGTTGCAATTTTTTCCCTGGAAAACATCTTCAGGTAATACTATTTAATCGTTTCACCCTCCTATGGAATAAATTGTTATTTCTCATGGGAATATTGAAATTCTTGCTTCTCCTTTCAAAAAGATTGATCAGACTTATGATTCTTTTGTTCATGCAAAAGATATAAAAAATGTCTTATACAAGAACAATTGTACAAATATTGTTCTTCAATTCATGTGTACTCAACTCAATAGAATTGAAATAAATTCTAAATCTGAAACTCAAACTTCTGAACCTCCAAAAGCTAATGAATTTCCAAAATTTGATTAAAAAAAAAGCAGTGATATGCATGCTCCTTCTTTCTGTCACTTTCATGATATTTTTCCCAAAAAACTTGACTCAAAATAAGATGTTCTCAAAGAAATTGCTTATCAAATTTCAAAATTATTTGCTTCTTCAAAAACTATCAATACTATTGAATAAATTGAATCTCAGTTTGTTGAAGAAAATGATTTATACGTCAATAGACTTCATAGCCAGAAAGTTCAATAATCAAAACTTCCAACTTATTATCCTCGGCATTCTCATCTAGATCTGATCTTTGAAGAAAGAGACAAAAAGCAATTCAAAAATGACAGAGACTCCATTATCCGAATATCAAATTATTGAAATGCTTGAAAAAATGGGTATTTTTTTCAATGCATATATTGCAAATGGAATTGATAAACATCTTGCTACCAACAATCTTGTCTAAGGTTTTGCCGAACAATTAAAAAATCGGTGGTTCAATTATCTTGTTGCTAAAGATAGAGATAAGATTGCATCAGCTGTTAAAAGTGATGGTACTAATGACAGTTTTGCAAGCTAAATCTACAGTATTGTTAAACATTTTATCGGTATTCCTACTGATATTCAAGATTATTATTCTCAAATTCTTACAAATCTCAATTGAGGACTCTACAAGGATTTCGATGGTATAAAGACATGTTTTTAACTCGTGTTTTACTTCGAAATGATTGTGAACAATCATATTGGAAAAAAATATTTATTTCTGGACTTCCTAAACTTTTTTCAGAAAAAGTTAGAAACGCTATCAAAAGAGATCATGATGGTACTATTCAGAAAAAGTTAGAAACGCTATCAAAAGAGATCATGATGGTACTATTCCTTATGATGATCTTACTTATCTCATTAATCATTTTCGTTAATCGAGAAGGATTAGTTCTCTGTACTGATCTCAAACTCAAAGCTAAATTGGAATTAGAAAGGTCTGATAGTGGCAATGAACTTGGATCATTCTACGAGCAATATGGATTTGAGAAAATTATTCCTTCTTCAAGATCAAACAAAAAGAAAGTCCGTCTCATTTGAAGAAAAGATCTTCACAAAATATTTTGAAAAGAAAAATAGTTTTCAAAAATATCCTTCAAAGAATTTTTCAAACTGAAAGTTTTCAAAGAAAAAAACTTCCAATGTTACTTGTTGGAAATGCAATCATTGTTCAAATAAATGTCCTTTGAATGGAAAGATTTGTAATATTCAATGCGATGAAGATACTAAACTAGAACTTCTCAATCTTATCAATTATGAATCTGATTCTTTAGTTTCTGAAATTGAACAAGTTTATCAAAATCAAGAAGATTCTGATTTTGAAAAAAGTTCGAATTCATCCTCATCCTCTTCTCAAAGTAAAGAGATTTGTTGTTGTAAAACCATAAATGTTCTTACAAAAGAAGAAGAACTTATTATGGAAATCATTGATCAAATTTCTGATCAAAGATTAAAAAAAAGTTCAGTACTATTCTACCTTCAACTTCTACTGCCGAATCTTTCAATATTCAAGATGTTTTGAAACGTTTTCAAAATGAAAAATCTAAAGTTACTAGTTCTGATTTAAAATCAGAAATAAATGTTATGAAAACCCAAATTTCAAATCTCGAAAAACAAATGAAAGATGTTAAAATGGAAGTTGTTCATCTCTTACTGTATCAAGGGTCAAATTGGTACTGAACCATGGATGTCTGCTGAATAGCGGTTTGGTCAGCCCGTGTGAGTGAGCCGGGGTAGGCGTTTAGGGTGGTCCCCATTGTAGGCTTTGGTGAAGCGTCGGTCTAGCCTTTAGCATTGTGTCTACAATGGTAAGATTACTGTTTTCATTCATTACATTCAATTATGTTTTTTATGTCAAACTCGTTTAGTGAAGGTAGTAGTTCAAAAGATGGAAGCATGTCAAAACATTTTCAAGATAATAATGAAGAAATAGATCAAAATAATTGTTCATCTGCATCAAACAATATTTCAAATGATATTAATTCAAAAGTGCTTCAAATTGCTAAAATTGAACAAACTCTTCAAAATTGGACTATCCCAAATGTAGATAAGAGTTCTATCTATGAGATAGGAAAGTTTGAGTTTACTCAAAATTATGTTATTAAAACTTTAGAACAACTATTCCTATTAATGAACAAATTACTTCTATCAATTTACTTTCAAAAGATGCTATTATAGTTCATAGAAAGAAATTTCAATATCTTCATATTGGTCTTGTTCAAATTGCTATCAAACCGTTGTTTTGACTAGGTTTAGACATTCTTATTCTTATAACTTTAAGAAATAAGAGACTTTGACGTTTGAACATTAGTTATGTCCGTGCTCGAGTCTAATCTCGAAAGTGGTCTAGTATTTTCAAACTGTTNTCTTCAAAATTGGACTATCCCAAATGTAGATAAGAGTTCTATCTATGAGATAGGAAAGTTTGAGTTTACTCAAAATTATGTTATTAAAACTTTAGAACAACTATTCCTATTAATGAACAAATTACTTCTATCAATTTACTTTCAAAAGATGCTATTATAGTTCATAGAAAGAAATTTCAATATCTTCATATTGGTCTTGTTCAAATTGCTATCAAACCGTTGTTTTGACTAGGTTTAGACATTCTTATTCTTATAACTTTAAGAAATAAGAGACTTTGACGTTTGAACATTAGTTATGTCCGTGCTCGAGTCTAATCTCGAAAGTGGTCTAGTATTTTCAAACTGTTAGTCTTCAAGATGGTTCTATTCTCAATACTCTTAATCTTTGAATTCAAACAAAAAACTTCGATGTTGATGATCGTTCAAGAGCTTATGCATTAATATACAGAGTATATTATGCATTAATATACAGAGTATATTACAAACTCTTGAATACTCAGCTCAATATTCGTGCTCTTAGATATTCTCCTAGAGACGAAAGTCTTTTAATTGAAGTTAATCCTCTTCATTCAAATATCATGATTCCTAAGCGAATTCCTTGGGATCTTCAAGCGAGAGGTTTAGAATGGGATTTTGAGAATGTGCAAAATCCAATTCCAACCCCTGTTAGGAGAAATCCTGAACAAATTATTAATTTTCCTGATGGAAGTATCAAAGTCATTTTTGACAAACCATCTTCTTCAAATACTTTTCAAAGACCTTTTTCATCTAGATCTGAAGACATATCTAAAATGGATTCATTTCAATCAGCCAAATTTTCAACATCATCCTTAAAAGGTGTCTATTTTGGTCCAAAAATTCCAAAACCCTTTTATCAAAATGAACCCTCTGATAAGGAAGAAGATCTTGAACCTCTAACTTCTCCTGCTTTATCTGATATGGTTCATCCTCAATGAGAGACTTAATCATCAGTGTAATGTTATTTCTTCTCAAATTAATAGAAGAAATGAATTTAAGACTGGTCAAACTTCAGAAGTCAAAAAATTTAGACATTTAATTAAAAAATATTTTACGAAAGAACAAATTGAAACTTATTGGGAAGAATTTTTTGAATCCCAATAAGATATTAGTTTTTATGAATGAACTTATTTCAAAGTTTTCAAAAAAAATTCTAAAGAGAGCCAAAACTATTTTCAATAACACTTCTTCAAAGAAAACTCATTCATGTGATAACATTCAATCATCTTATCCTCCTTTACAGGAAATTATGGTCCTACATGGGACTACAGAAGTTATTGCATCCCCTTTCAAAAAAATCGAGAGAGCTTATGGCTTTTTTGTTAATGCAAAAGATATCTAAAGGATTATCTCTCAAAATAATTATGGAAATGTAGTTCTTCACTCAGCTCAACAAAATTGAAATAAATTCTGAAACTGAAAAATCAACTTCTGATTCAGCTAAGATTGAACATTTTAAATCCACTTCTAATCTTTCAAAGCTAAAGAATTTCCAAAACCTGATAAGAAGAAGAAATCAGCTGAAATGCATGTTCCTTCTTTCTGTCATGTTCATGAAATTTTTCCTCTTTCCAAGAAACTAAATTCAAACGAAAAAGTTCTTAAAGGACTTGCTCGTCAATTTTCAAAATTATCTGCTTCTTCAAAAAAGCATCAATACTATTGATGAAATTGAATCTCAGTTTATCAAATAAACTGATTTACAAATCAATAGGCTTCATGGTCAAAAACACCAAAATTCAAATCTTCCGGCTTACTATCCCCGTCATTCTACTCTAGACTTGCTCTTTGAAGAAAAAGAGAGAAGATAATTCAAATATGATGGTAGTTCCATTATTGATTGGAATATTGATGGACTATCTCAATATCAAATTCTTCAAATAACGGAAAAATGGGAATTTGTTATAATTCCTATATGTCAAAGGAAATTGAGCCAAATGAAGCTACCAGTAATATTACTTATGGTTTTTCCAGACAATTAAAAAATGGTGGTTCAATTATCTCAATGTTAATGATAGAAATACTGTCGATCTTTCTGTCAAGAATGATGGTTCAAATAATAGTTTTCAAAGTTTAATTTATTGTATTGTCAAACATTTTATCTTATGAATCTTCATTGTCCTACTTTTCAAGATTTTCATTGTATAAAGACAATTTTTTAACACGTGTCTTACTTTGAAATGATTGTGAACAATAAGAATTCCTTTTGAAAATATCACTTATGGAGAATTAATCAGTTTCGTTAATCTAGAAGAATTCAATCTCTGTAATGATCTCAAACTTAAAGCCAAATTGAAATCGGAAATATTTGATAGTCGTAAAGAATTAGGATCATTATGTGAACAATATGATTTTGAAAAAATTATTCCTCCTTCAAGATCAAAAAGAAAAACTGTTCCTTCTCATTTCAAGAAAGAATCTTCCCAAAAATATTTTGAAAAGAAAAAGAATTTCCAAAAATTTCCTTCAAAAAGTTTTTCAAAAAGAAAGTCTTCAAAGAAAAGAACTTCAAATGTTACATGCTGAAAGTGTAACAAATCCGGTCATTATTCAAATAAATGTCCTCTTAAGGGAAATATTAGTAATCTTCAATGTGATGAAGATACTAAACTTGAACTCCTCAATCTCATCAATTTTGAATCTGATATTGATTCTTCAAATTCTAAATTGGACATTTTTTTTCAAAATCAGGAAGATTTTGATTATGAAAAAAGTTCAAATTCATCATCATCCTCTTCTCAAAGTAAAGAAATTTGTGGTTGTAAAACTACTATAAATGTTCGTACTATATCATTGATCAAATTCCATATCAAAGATTGAAAAATAACTTTAGTACTCTTTTACTGTCAACTTCTTCTCATGAACCCTTCAATCTTCAAGATGTTTTGAAACAATTTCAAAATGAAAAATCAAAATCTTCTAGTTCTTATTTGAGACCAGAAATCAATATTATGAAATCTCAAATTTCTAATCTTGAAAAACAGATGAGAGATGTTAAGTTGAATTTTGCTCGTCTCCAAATAAAAGATTTAGAAAAAATTACCACTTCTTCATCTTCATCTGTTTTGATACTTCTCATGCTTACCATTCAAATTCTGATTCAAAATCTCAATGTTCTAGATCTACTTCCAAATCTCAAAAGTCAAAATCCTCTTTTCAACATTTAACTGAGGCTAAAAAGGTCAATGTTATTTCAACAATTCAACTTCAAAAATGATATTGCAATATGACTATTGTTGTCAATAAAGAATTCACACTGGAGTTTTAATCTATTCTGGTGTTGATCAAAATTGTTTTAGGAAATGACTTATCCCTACAAAATATTTTGAAAAAACTACTGAGGGACTTTATGGTGCTAGTAGCAAAAATCTCAATATTCAGTATAAACTATCAAAAGTATATGTTTGTAATTCAGATATTTGTTTCAAAAATATCTATTATTTAGTAAAAGATTTAGATCATAAAGTGTACACCATTTATTGTTCAAATTTATCCTTTTCCTGTAGACTCAAAAGGATAAACCACAAATATTTTTGGTAAAAAAATCGTGTTCAAAATTACAAATCCTCCTTCTTTTAAAGTATGTTTCTATTTCAAAAATTGTTAACAATATTAATTTTTTTTTTAAAAATCATATTCAATTTCTTAAAGAAGAAACTAGATTTCAAAGAATTGAAGAAATATTACAAGAGTCTTCAATTATTGAAAAAATTTCTAATTTTCAAAAGCGTATAGAGAAAGAAGTATGTTCAACTATACCAACTGCATTTTGGGATAGAAAAAAACATGTTGTGTCTCTTCCTTATACTCAAGATTTTCATGAATCCAATATTCCTGCAAAATCACGTCATATTCAAATGAACAAAGATCTTCTTGAACTTTGTACAAAAAAAATTCAAGATCTCCCTAATAAAAAGCTAATTAGGCCAAGTAAACCGCCATGGAGCAGTTCTGCTTTTTATGTCAGTAATTCTGTTGGAATTGAACGAAGAGTTCCTTGTTTAGTCATCAATTACAAGCCTCTCAATTATGCTCTACAATGGATTAGATATCTGATACCTCAAAAGAAAGATTTGCTATATCGATTATTCAAAGTTGTTATCTTCTCAAAACTTGATATGAAGTCGGGTTTCTGGCAGATGCAAATTAAGGAAGATAGGTATGAAACCCCTTTCAATGTACCTTTTGGTCAATACGAATGAAATGTTATACCATTTTGGTCTAAAAAAATGCTCCCTCAAAATTTCAAAAAATTATGAATGATATTTTCAGTCATTTTCAAAACTTCATTATTGTTTACATTGATGATGTTTTAATCTTTTCTAAAAGTTTAAAACAACATTTCAATATCTGCATACATTTATTCATGTGGTCAAGCAAAATGGTTTAGCTGTTTCAGCTAAGAAAGTTATTTTATGTCAAACAAAGATTAGGTTCCTAGGTCATACAATTCATTTAGGAACACTTACACCAATTCAAAGAAATCCAGATTTCATTGGTGAATTTTCGGATGAAATTTTAGACAAAAATAGCCCTCAAAGATTTTTGGGCTGTGTCAATTATGTAGGAGACTTTATCAAAGAGATAATAATCATATGTGCCCCTCTTTTCAAAAGATTACAAAACACCCTGATCCTGTAGTCATGAGTGTACTTTAGCTATTCAAAAAGTCAAAAAAGATGTTAAAAGTATTGTATCTCTTTCAATACTTGACCTCAATGCCTCCATTGATGTTGAAACTGATGCGGCAGATCTAGGGTATGTGGTGTCTTCAACCAGGTTCCTTTCAATTCAAGAAAAGAATAATTAGTCAGATTTCATTCAGGAATCTAGTCAGGTTCTCAAAAGAATTACCCACTATCAAAAAGGAGATTCTAGCAATCGTCCTTGTGATATCAAAATTTCAAGATGATTTGATAAAAAAAAATTTCATTTTAAAAACTGATTGCAAAGTTTCAAAAGATGTCTTGCAAAAAGATGTAAAAACCTTCTTTCAAAACAATTTTTTGCAAGATGGCAAGCAATTCTTTCTTGCTTTGATTTTCAAACTCTATATATATATATATATATGGTTCAAACTTTCTTGTCGATTTTCTTGCAAAGAGAACTTTTCCATATTGAGAGAGAGAGACAGACAGTAAAAAATGAGTTCTTCGGAGAAAAAGAAGAACAAAAGCAAGATTCAAATTCCTCTTAATTCAATTGATGATTATAT
>CAIGRL010102455.1:0-12160 GCA_903798325.1 Fraxinus xanthoxyloides
TTGAAAATAGTAAAGATAACATGCCCTTATCCTTCTTTTGAAATCTTTCTCTAAAGATTCATATCATGATCAAAGAAAAGCAAGCTATCAAGCACTGAGATAGAAGGATTATTGAAGAAAAGTTTTCCGCATCTTGAACAGGAAAATTAAAATTGGAAGAGAAAAGTTTTCTATACACTCAATAGGAAAATTGGATATGGAAATTCAACTATGGACGTTGGGAATGCAATTGTCTTCTTCCCTAATTTTAGTAACCAACTATTCAATTTTTTGTGTTTCTCTGTGAATTTCACGGATGGCCGACTGTGAGTTAATTGATTTTTTTATTTTTTTTTTCTTTTGTTGGTCAATCTATTCAACTGATAATTTATATATTGTTCGATAGATTTTATCAGTAAACATTATGGGGAAAATGCGAGACATGTCCATTAAATTATTAGTCATATAATTATTCAATAAATTACGATAACTATAATTAGCGTGGGACAAAACTTCCAAACCAAATCGAACCCAAATCAAATCGAGCATTTCTTCTTAAAATAAATACACAAACGAGTACTTGAATAAAGTACCGACGGGTTCGAATTGAATCTCCCTATTTTTTTTTTATCTTAAATAAATCGAATTATTTTATTTTTTCTAAATAAATTTTCTAACTAATTAATTTAGCCTAAATCCAAAATATTTTTTTTTCCTATATCTAATTTATTGCCCAAACCAACTTAATCAAATTGACCTTAATTTTACCCACATCTCTTATTCTACTCTATGATAGTGTCATCTCAACCGTTCTGGAAAAATCGAATTGGAAGTTTGGTTGCGTCTCTCTTCATTATTGTGAGCTCTCTATCTTTATTTTCCAACAATCAAATTTATGAAGAATTCAACAAAGAGAGACACAAAAAGTATCATGTGATTGGACTAAGTTATTTTGTAAGAACCAAAAATTGAACATGTCATTAATTGAATTAATGTGATGTTGCTGTAAATATTTTAAAAAAAAATTAATTATTGTACTGAACCTGAGATTTGAATGGAACAGAATCACACCAAATCGAACCCTAACGATTCCATAATTAAATTTTGGACTTGACTTTCACTTATTAATTTTCTGAAAATTCGAGTTTGATTCGATTCTCTTTAGAACCAATTCGAATCGGATCATTTCTAGCCCTAACTATGTTATAAAAATAAGATTTATAAAAATAATAAATTAGAATGATTTTGTGAAGATATTTAACTATGTAAAGCTAATCACTTGTGTCTTCTCATCATGTTATCAATTTTGACGAGATCATTCGCGCCTTCTTCATGTTTCTCATCATGCTCATCCAAATTAATCCAGGTGTAAGAGTAACTAGTAAAAAATTAACATGTACAACAACGACAACAAGGATAATGAGAATGTCATACGTTGATTCCCAGTTTGAATAATAAATAAATCTTCAGATATAATAAATATTTTTCATTTTCTTTTTTGAAAATGAGACGAAAGGTGATGGAAGATTACGTCACTAAAGTTTAGTGTTCTGAAGGCCCATCTAGTCGCGTTCAGACTCGAGGCTCGGAGAAAACACTCTACCTTGTGCCCAGGCGAGAAATAGTAAGCCAAAATATTAAAAGGAAATAAGTTCAACACCATATTTTAAACTAAGCCTACGAACTTAACTTTATAGTTAAAAAATAAATCATTATTGATTTGAAAAATTATATTGTGTTAGAAAACTTGAAAAATATGTATGAAGTTGCTTTGAATTTTTAAGGTATGCATTATATCATTTATTTACTGGTCTAAAATAATTAAAAATAAATAAAATAGGAGAATACCTCATTCCGCATATGCTCATAAAGTTTGAGACTTGACTCCCTAGTTCATCACGCTTTTTAAAAATATTTCTTTTAGAGAATATATGATTCAATTGAGTGTGAAGAAATTAAACTAGTCATCAACCGTCTCAAGAATTCGGGCATCTAAGTTCGGCAGGGGTTATCCGAAGCTGAATTTGCATTAGCGGAGGTGGAGTTTGGGTTCGCCTTCCAGCCGGACCTCAAAGCTGTGCTATCGGCTCGTTTGCCTCTAGGACCTGGCTTCCTCGACTAGCGCTCGTCTGGTTCTGCTCGTCTGCAACTCTGCGCCTCCATTGAACACTTTTCATCCTCTTGCATAAAATGCTCAGCCCAGATCCACTTTCTGCCTTTTATTAGTCCATGTAAAAATTAATCTTAAGCCCGTATTCAAATCAACAATAACCCGTGTCCAAAATCAACAACAGCCCAAGCCCAATAAAAAATATTAAAACCATTAGCCCCAGCAAATCCATACCTGGAGATCCCATTCTAAGTTCCCCCGTCAATGTCTCTCGCTGTCTCTCGGAATATCAAGCATCGCATACACCAGCCCTAATTCTAAGTTGTTCTAGCTATGCCACTTTGTTGGGCGGGTAAGCGAACATTGAAATGCAGTTATTTAATAGCATTATTCAATTTCACCTCCAGACTTGAGGGGCAGTTTTTTCAAGAAATTCGTGTCTTCTCGACACAGAAATCCAATTTTGTAGACGCTCCAGGAATCCGTGCACTTAATAAGAAGATTACACAGTTAATACACAGTGGCCGTCTCGAAGATGCAAGAGCATTTTTTGATAAATTGTCGCAAAGAAACACTGTAACGTGGAACTCAATGTTGAGTGGGTATGTCCAACGTCGAGAGATTGCTAAAGCCCAGAAAATATTTGATGAAATTCCTGAAAGAGACGTGGTGTCGTGGAATTTGATGCTGTCACTGTATATGTCGTGCCGTGGGAGGAGGTATATGGAAGAAGGTAGATACTTGTTTGATAAAATGCCTGAGAGGGATTTTATTTCTTGGAATACTATGATTAGTGGGTATGCAAAGAATGGTAGGATGGATGATGCCTTGAGGCTTTTTAATGGTATGCTGGAGAGGAATGTGGTGACTTGGAACACAATGATTTCTGGGTTCTTGTACAATGGAGATGTTGAGGAAGCTATAGAGTTTTTTAAGAGGATGCCAAAACGAGATGCAGCTTCTCTTAGTGCCCTTGTGTCTGGTTTGATTCAAAATGATGAACTTGATGAGGCCGCTGATCTCTTATTTAAATATGGGAAAAGGGGTGACAGGGAAAAATATCTCATTCACGCTTATAATACTTTGATTGCTGGGTACGGCCAGAAAGGTAGGGTTGAGGATGCTCGACGTCTTTTTTATCAGATACCAGTTTGTGGTAACAAGGGAAGTGGGGGAGACTTGAGGTTCGAAAGAAATGTGGTGTCTTGGAATTCTATGATTATGTGCTATGTCAAAGCTGGAGATATTGTTTCCGCAAGGAAGCTGTTTGATCTGATGGAGGACCGAGATACATTTTCCTGGAACACAATGATTAGTGGCTATGTTCATGTGCTGAATATGGATGAGGCGACCAAACTCTTTTTACAAATGTCAAATCCTGATACCTTGTCTTGGAATTTGATAATCTCGGGCTTCACACAGGCAGGGGATATGGAACTTGCACGCAATTTCTTTGAGAGGATGCCTCAGAAAAATCAGGTTTCTTGGAATACCATAATAGCAGGATGTGAGGAAAATGCAAACTACAAAGGAGGCATTGAACTTTTTCTTAAGATGCAGAAAGAAGGAGAGAAACCCGACCGTCATACTCTGTCCTCGCTTCTTAGCATTTGTGCTGAAACTGCAGATGTGCTATTAGGTATGCAAATTCATCAATTGGTTACAAAGGTTGTTATACCGGACATACCGTTAAATAATTCTCTCATTACCATGTATGCAAGATGTGGGGCAATAGTTGAAGCAAAAACCGTCTTTGATGAGATGAAATTTCAGAAGGATGTCATCTCTTGGAACGCTATGATAGGAGGATATGCATCTCATGGGTTTGCCAAGGAGGCCCTGACACTCTTTGAATCAATGAAGCAAATTGAAGTGAGACCAACATATATAACATTCATATCAGTTCTCAGTGCATGTGCTCATGCTGGTCTAGTGGAAAAAGGCAGGTCACATTTTAGATCCATGGTTAGTGATTTTGGGATTGAACCGAGAGTTGAACATTTTGCCTCCCTTGTGGATGTTGTTGGTCGGTTTGGACAGGTTGAGGAGGCCATGGATGTTATTCGTGATATGCCAATTGAGCCAGACAAGGCTGTGTGGGGAGCTTTGTTGGGCGCTTGTAGAGTGCACAGCAATGTGGATTTGGCAAAAGTTGCAGCTCAAGCACTAATGACATTGGAACCAGAAAGCGCGGGCCCATACGTCTTGCTGTATAATATGTATGCTGATACTGAGAGATGGGATGATGCAAATGAGATCAGGATGCTTATGGAGAAGAATAATATTAAAAAGGTACACGGCTATAGCAGGGTGGATTCCACTTGTTTGTAATGTTTGTGCTCCATGAGAAAGTTAATTATTTGGGGACAAGTGGATGCTCATGCCACAGAATGGGATCTGTTGAAAAAGTCTCTTGCCATGATAGAAGGGGCATTTTACATGGTAATTGCTATATTCCGCGACTCATACTCTTGTCGGTAGTTGTTTCTGATTTGACTGTGACAGTAATTATGAAATTTAGCACTTATGAATGCTGAAACTCATCTTTCGAATATGTACTTTCTCTAGTATAATTATAAAACAAAAAAAAAAAAAAAACTGAAAATAAGGATTCTTGATTTTATAATTTGGACATTTGAGTTTTAAGTCTCATTGTGGTAATACTAATTTACTCCTTGGTCACTTCTCAAATTTTGTAGAGGTATGTTGTGTGAATTTCTTTAATTATCTCTTAAGATGTTTCATTTATTAATTTATCCTCTTTCTTTCCCTATATTCACCAGTTTTTGGATAATAAAGAATCTTGACTGGGAAATATATCTGGGTTAGATCTATTAGTTGAATTTTGGAGAATTTTTTTGGCAGACGTGACAGGTTCTTTGCGAGCTTGAGCTTACAGTGAAGCGAGTTAAGATAGGGATGTCCATATATTTCTAGTAACCTTTATAAGTTGTAAAGAAAACCGTTTAAGTAAGCTTATTAGTGAATGTCGTTCCCCACCCTTCAATGCGCTCTCTTACTTAAAAAATGAGAGGAAAAGTAAAATAACAGATTCAACTGAAATCGTTAGGCTGCTGGTTTCTCAGCGTTTTTCCCTATTATTGTTGGTCTTTGGTTCAAAAACTTATTGTGCTTCTCAAAATTTTCAGGGAACTTTTGCATACTACGGCGAGACAGGACGACACATATGACCAATTAAAAGCTATTCTAGGGGATGATATAATCGCATGTGATAGAGTCATAGAGAGATTGTAGGTCCTGAAATTACTGCATGTTCACAAGGATCCTCATTTCTTCCCGATGCAATTATGGAAGATATGTTAAATGCAGGCATGAATGATGAACAGAGAAATGGATCTGTGTGCTTCGAAAGTCCATCTATCACGACTGATAACTCGTTGAGTCCTGCTCACACACTTGTCCAGATTGTTTGCCGGAATCACAAAGGTCTTCTGTATGATATAATGAGAACTCTTAAGGATTATAACGTCCAGGTATTTACTCCTCCCTGTTTCCTTTTATTTTCTTTCCTGTTCAACTATTTACTGCTTGATTAAATTATCTTCTCTGAGAAGCCTGCTTTTCTTTCCAGGGCGTTGTCTTAAATTGAAGTAGCTGATTTGAATACATTACGGTTTAAACTAGATTTCTTCTGGACGCTTCACAACTAAAGGTAAACTAGACTGCGAGCTAGACTTGTTTATCATGCAAGCAGATGGTAAGAAAATAGTTGATCCCAGCAAACAGAATGCACTACTCTCCTCTCTTCGAGTAGAACTAACTTGTCCTCTCAGAGTAGCACTGGTCAGCAGTGGCCCTGATACTGAGATGGTAGTTGCAAACCCTGTCGAGTTATCTGGCAACGGTTGTCCCCTGGTTTTCTATGACAGAACTCTTGCTCTCAAGATGCTCAACAAAGCAATCTTTTTGGTATGTCCCTATAAGCATGCTTTAGTAGTTTCTGATTAAGACCAACTTATTATGCTTTTTTTTTCTCCCTTCTCACAATAAGCACAGAAGCATCTTCTGAAATGTGACTATTACAATATCCAATATCCACAGAAGCTTGTTTCATTTAGTGTTCATTGTCTTTATTAATATTACATCTTAGTTATTGTATGTTTATCTGTTTTGGTGTTGTTATTATTATGTGTGCACTACACGTTTCCATCGATATTGAGAAATCTGTGGATGGGAACTTTTCCATGGAGTTAGTGAAAGGGAATAATTTGTTGTGGGACATACAAGTACACGAACACGAAAGGTAGAGATCCCGCTTAAGCTTTAATAGTGTTTAACTTAAAAAAATGAAAAGAAGAAAACAGAAGATAGGAAAATTTTCCCAGGTTAAAGGAAATTGTATATGGCAGAACAGTGCTATCGGAATAATGATCTGACTCGTTTCTATGTCTCTCTTCCTGATTTTCTTTTCAAGTGAAAATGATCAGATCTGATTGTCTTTTCAGGACGAAATTGGGATGCACATGATTGGAGATCGAGAATGTGAAGTTTACAAAGTTTTACTTGAAGAGGGGGATGGTTTCACTATCACAAGTAAACAGAAACAGGAGGCTGTTTGGAAGATGTTGATGGGTTGGGAGTTATAATGTTTAAACATAAATTTTGCTGGGGTTACACTGGCACCTTGGCTTGTGTATGGTAACCATACTTCGACCTCAATGAGCATCTATATAATGTACATATCTTTACTACGTATTTATGTGGTAAAAAGTTTAGCTTTTTACAAGTTTTACTTAACTTCTGTATGGGTGACCTTTAGAGTAAAAAAAAATGAAAAAATGCGAATATATCTGATAAAAAGATGAAAAAGGTAAGCAACATTCTTTCCAATTCTTTATTGTAACATTTGATGCTAGATCTGTAACACATAATAAGTTTTATGCAATATTTTCTTAAAGGCTGTAATGCATAACATGTTATATCTTTTCTGTCGGGTGTTTGGCTGCATATTACTTTTCTATCAGAAAATTTCATATTCACATGGTTATATATATTAGAATTTGTTCCTTCTTGTCGATAAAAAGTATCCCGCATCTATATCATCCATGTTTTAGGACGAGGCAAAAGTATGAAGTAGAGCATGAGGTGCTAGGAGACAACAATATCTTCAGGTACATGAGAAAAGGCCAAAGAATCTATAAATTTGGATTGATCATTTAAAGTGTGTTCGTCTACTTTATTACAATGCTGTAGAAATTCCATCTTATAATTTCCAGTATATTCCCAGTTTGTGTAAGATTCCAGCAACCACACTCCAGAAGGTGATTTCAGCAAATATTACATATAATAGCGTCCCCACTCTTTCAGATTTCCAAACATCATTGAAAACATGCTGTTGAATCCAGTTGACCTGAAAATATTAACAATTTTCATTTTGTGATGAGAAATATTCAGTTTATATGATGTCTTGAGGGATTTTATTTGGCACTTACTAGATTGTTGTCTGGATTCTTGTAATACCATCCATTTATGAAAGCTGCAAAAATTCCCTGAGCTGCCATTACAAAAACCAGCATTGCATTCATCCCTATCCATTCCAGGAACAAGAATGGCGTACGCAGTCCCCAGACATCGATCTGTTAATGTACGGAAAAACACGTTCATTTTAGATTTTCGTAGTGTACTTTCTTTAATAAGCAAGCATGAATACTTTTTCTTTTCTTTTTTCATTGGGATGGATGGGAGTGGAGGCTTTACCAATATGTAGAACCCAGAAAATACAATTCCAGCTGTACCAGCTGTGAAACAAACATAGCTGAAGCTGTATAGCTGCTTGTTGATAGGAATAGCTGCAAAAAAAGTGAAAATGTGTTCCTATTTTCTTGAGTAGTTCTTTTAATTGGAAATAATTATGAGCTACGTTTGTGATAAAGTGCTCACCATCTGTAAAATGAAGAATAACTGCCACAATAAGCAAAACAAGCGCCATTGAAACCCAGTGCTTGAGCCTTTCAGCATGCTCCTGCAAGGAGTATTTGATTCCACTGTGAATCATGCATTGCTTTCTGAGTTTGATCTTTTCGTTTATTTTAAATAATTTGAATCAATGATGCTGAAGATGAATTTACCTTAAAATGAATTAATACATGTCCATAGTGAATGCCAATTGTGCCAGAAAGGATGGCTGAAATTGTACTGAAGGCAAATCAAAGCATGCTTAGTTAGCCAAAATAAATATCTTTCTTTTGAAAAATTGAAAAAGAAGATATAAGGGGCACATTATTGCTGTACGATATTGGACGAGACTGACTAATATAATAAATAAGATTTCAATTTTTTTGGAGATTTATGTTGATATGATAACCGAGATGCGATAAACTTTTCTCACTCTCGAGATTCTGGCCGAGATACCCCTTGTAAAATTTGTCAACAACCTATATAGCCGTGACGTGGGTTAAAAATGAAAAAAATAATAAGATATATAGGGTATCCTTGCTCCACAATATTGGACAATACTCGCTGGTTTAATAAATAATATTTCAACATTTCTATCATAGATAATACTGCTTATGTACGATATTGTATACCAAATATGTCCATATAGTAACTAAGATGGTGGAAATGTGAGAAAGACAAACCTCAACAGGCCTTCAGGTTCAAATGGACCGCGGCACCAACTTGGTGCATCCTTGCGAAGTGGGCCAGAATCAGGTGAACTAAAGGTGCAAGCCTGGATATTGCTCAATATCAACATATGGAAAAAAATAAATAAATAAATAAAATCACAGAACAAGCTTATTGTGAATTATAGTATATGAAGTTCTGCGATGTGATCATTCTGACCTTTAATCTTGACCAAACGGGTTGTGAGTACAGGTGATTAATACCCCAGACTTGTCTATCAACATAGCCAACTGCATTGCAGGCAGGTCCAAAATGTCCTCTCATACCACATTTTACCTGAAATTTATTGAGCTAAAAATTGAGTCTGATTTTTTCTGGTTGTAACAAATTATTACTACATCAGTAGAAAAAAAGAGAGGCCATTAGATTACAATGTATTTTTCAGATCCATGCTTATGGCGCACGACGAAGCTCCAGTCAGGAACATATAAAGTGAATGCTGTGACCATGTATATTACAAATGCGACAAAGCCTCCAAACCTGCAATTATTTTACATCAGTCAGCAGTCCAGATTTTGGCCTTAAAGGTTGGGTGATTTATGTTTGGTACGCTGTATTAAACAAGTTGAGATTATGCAATGAATACTTACCATTGCCATTTGTAGGCGGTGAAAATGGAAAAAGAACCGGGTTTTAGAATGGTTGGTCTAAGCTTGGTGGTGAGGGTCTCTATAATAGCCACAACAAAGTATACCAAAGCTATTCTCTGCTCGCGCACACAATAAATGATGTTAAGCATACAGGTAGTCCAGCTTTCTTTTATTGAACATTTTCAGACAAAAGTTGGACTCATTTCTAATAAAATGAGTCAATTTACTCTTAATTTCCAATAGGAGAATGAGAAATCATCACCTGGAGGATGCCACACCATCTGATTTGCTTCATGTCAACTCCATAGGACAGATCATCTGGTGCATGAGAATATCCTCCTGTAACATGAAAATTTATCACCCAAACATGCCACAATAGTTGTAGTAATGTTGCACCCACAACGTAAAATAACAAAAGTCTAGAGACACACAAATATATGTACTAGAACGAAGATGAATATACTGTATACCTTGCAGTATAATTCCCCAAAAGAGAAGCTTCAATGTTCTTAAGATAATCTTTCTAATAGCAGAATTGACCTTTGGAATTTTCTGCAACATTAAGATGTACTTGTTTTAAAACACTAGTGTCATATAACTTACATTTACAGCAATAGATGATAGGTGTCATTTTCATTTCCTTTTTCGCGCAATTGCAAAATGACAGGAACAAGTGAAAATCAAGATAAGATAAGCCTCTACCTTTAGGGCGAGGGCTATTGCAATGCCAACAATGAAGAGGAAAAAGGGCATTACAAAATCAGCCAATGTGCATCCATTCCATGGCGAATGATCTATCCGTGAATATGCTCCTCCAGCATCATCCACGAGTATCATCAACTGCACAAATAAAACTGCTAGTTAAGATGTAGAAATTCAAGTATGTTTGCAAACAAGACATCTATATACTAGATCGGCATTAGTTAATTAGCCATATACCACTATGGTGAGGCCTCTAAATGCATCCAAGGTTGCAACCCTCTTAGTCTTTTGTTTTTTCTGCGGTTGCTCCTCCTCCATTTCCGCAGGCTGGTCAGATATTGCCACTCTCTTTTCCTCGTTCTCATTGCTAGGGTGAATGCCTACCTCGTCTTTCTTACCTTGACGACTAGTGCCTTTGTTATTATTATCCTCTCCGACTACAAGTTGTGTACCTGTGCCTAACCCTTCTTCCAACCTCTTTTCAATTGGATTCTCCATTGAAACTTTGAATCTCTAGTTAGTGCGTTGCAAATTCTTCTGTCACTATATAAAGAATTTAAAATTGATAAACTAAGAGAGGGATAGAGAAGGACAAGAATATAATCAAATGCCGGCCTTAATTGGAAATTGACTTGGATGAGTGGAAGAATAAGAATTCATATTTGGAAGATTGTTATACTCGGACAAATTAAGGGCGAACATTAAAAAGACAAATAACAAGTCTGTGATCATGAATGGCTGTCCTATACTTGTCCGCCTCAGCTTCCCCGCAGCGTTCCTGTCCTAGAATTCTAAACAGTTAAAATCGTGTTCATCATACTGTATAGTACATCCTAATACTCGATATCCACTAATTTGATGAGCACGACTTCAATTCACACAGCCGGCTAATTGCAAAGAGCAGTAGTATAATATAATCCTTAGACTGAGACTGCTCAAATATTTTCTAGAAGCGCAGGCATTATGCATTTGGCAGTTTCAAACTTGTTCATAGAATATAGAAAAAATGCAGTTCACAATGGGAACCCACACTTGGTGTTTGGTGGACTTTTTGACACTTGTTAGGAGCTAGCCGTCTTACACAAGAACAGATAGAAAACAAAACATAAGAATAATGTTGCATCAGAAATCTAAACATAAGCAAATGCATCCCCAATTTATTTTTATTTCGGTTTGGAGGTTAACCAAGTTGTGTTGTGTCTGACTACAAATCTAAACCAAATTGTAACAAAGTTTAAATTCAGTGAATAATAATTAAAAAAAAAATAGTAGTGATTCAAGTGAAATTTTACTTAAATCTTGATAGCATCTGGTGTAGCAAAATTTTTACCTCAGAGCGAGCAACATCTGAAAGGTGTAACTTGAGATGGCAAGTGGCAAGTAAAATATTCATACAAAGAAAAAAAGCAGCCTTATTGATGTGTACATATGTGATATTGATGGCGTAAAATAATAAAATTACTGCTGAATTTTTAAGTATGTTCTTCCTTTTGAAATGCAACATATAAAGAAGAAAAAGGAAAATACAGTGCCCCACTTCACAAAATAGCTCTGTTTAGCCAAAAAAAAGCGAAAGAATGTCGGTTTATGTCTGTACGCTTCCTAAAGGGAATCATTTATAAATTATTTATCAGCAATTGGTAAAGATTTTGCAAGTTATATGGGAATCTTTCTGCCTTCAAATATTACAGTTAAGAATTAAAGCAAACAGCCAGGCATTATTTTAGTAGATAAATGTTGTCAGTTATGTAGAGTAGACTTTGTGAACAAGAACTTTTTACAGCATGGCTAGCTTGTATTAGAATTTAGATATCTAGTGAAACACTGAGACAATACATTAATCAACATTGATTAAGAGTGTGTTTGATAGATATTAATTTGCAAGAATGTATTTTGAAATAGTAGATTGATGGAGAATGTGTGGTTGAAAAAGTGGAAAAAGTTATTGATGTGATAGAAAATATTATTTTGAGAGTGTATGGTAAAGATTAAAATCAGATTAAAATTGAAAATATAACCGTTATTGTTGACTTTTATTAGACGGGTGGGACCCAATAACGGTCATATTTTCAATTTTAATTGGATTTTAAGCCGTACCAAACAGGCTCTAAATCTATTTTTCAATAGGTTTTAA
>CAIGRL010102554.1:0-16864 GCA_903798325.1 Fraxinus xanthoxyloides
TTTTCACATATAAGTTCAAAAGGGTAATTTAATGTTTGGAATATATGTACCAAAAAGAAATAATATGTTGAATAGATAGTTAGATACTTGGGGAAATAAGAATAGAAAACAGCATATATGTACTGTCTAAAGGGAAATGGAAGTAATTCTCTAGTTATTCATCGATCTCCAACGTTTTATCTTATATAATTACACATCTGTCGGTCATGAGAACTTACACTACTTTTTTCAACCATGTTCATTAAGAATATATTTCTTGTTTTCCAAAATTGAATTATTTTTTCGTCTTCAAAACTATTCTATAATTTCTTATAAGACATATAGATGTGGGCGCAATTTTCAGACATCATGACTCTCGACACATGACATGTTAATTTTTCACATATAAGTTCAAAAGGGCAATTTAATGTTTGGAATATATGCACCAAAAAGAAATAATATGTTGAATAGATAGTTAGATACTTGGGGAAATAAGACAGAAAACAAGAATGTGGATGCATATAAAGCAACGCAAGGGGAGAAAATAACGTGAGAGCCCAAATTGTTAAAAAGACACTTCTAGAAATCGTGCTTTTTAATTACACGTGAATAGGAATCAAGTTTAAGACATATCTCTTTACCATTTTCTTTTGAAAGTAATGAAATTATCTGGCGTAAAAAGTTCGCTAATGCAATGAAATGATCGTGTCGTCCAAATTGTTAAAAAGACACTTCTAGAAATCGTGCTTTTTACGTGTATTGATTTTTCAAAGAATTAGTGTTTCAATTTATGTATGAACTTTTAAGCTACATCTTCATTTCTATTACGCACGTCAATAATTCTATTTATTCAAGAGATGGAGGTAGACGGGGAGCTTAAGAAAAAACAAAAATTAAAGTATAGGGACTAATTCTTTGAAAAAAAAAAATCCTTCCATGACAAAATGAAACAATATTATGAATCTGGTTACTCACACTATTTTTGAAACATTAATGTCAAAATTAGCTTTTGCCATAAGCTCTTAACTAAAATCCTCACTTTCTTACAATTGCAAAAGTTTATTCAATGAATTGATCAAACTTGGAAATATAGTATTTGATTTGTTTTTTACTACTCAAGACTTCAATACATTTCACGGTTGAGAAATCTCTGCTAGTGAAAGTGCTACTAGAGAACAATTAGTCGATCTAATTAATATCCCATGTCTCTTTCTTGTTCTTACTTCAAAATAAAGGTGATAACATCACTAACAAATATTTACATTGATAATTTTTGACTAATCTTTTTGTTTATTAATTGATCATATGTAATGGCTGATATTTAATTTTGTGGTATATCAGGTTGCAGTTGGACTGTGTTCATTAAAGATGAAGGTGCATATGAGTTTGTGAAACCTAATTCATTGAATTTGAGCACAACCGTCGGTGGTATATCACTGTCTTTAGATTTTTGGAAGGATTTTGATGTTGGACGAATATAAACTTTGTTTCTTCTATCAATTGTTTGTGATTTACGAACTCATTTTTATGTTTTTTTTTTCATTACAATTTTGACCCTTCAAGTTCGAATGGTATTTAAAAATAAATAAAAAAAATACAACGAAAGTCAAGGAGATAAGACGTTGCATCTGATGCTTTATTTTAATTAATGAGAAAACGGGCTTAATTAATGAGAAATTACTTTAAAATTTTAGCCGGTATTTAAATCTTTTGAAAAGATAAAAAATGTAAAACATTGTATAAGCGTACGTAAATTTCACATCGAACAAATATGAAATAAATATTAAAGGTATAGGTTACTCATATTTTGACATATTAAAAATGAACCATGAGTATTATTATTATTAAGTAATTTAATTGAAAATATATATGAAAACGATCGTCTGTAATTTTTTAAAAGAAAATGTAAACTGGTATTTGATGATTTAATCCGAGACGCAAATTGTGGTAGTGGGCAAAGGCGAAGAGGTCCCCAAGACAGGAGTTCATTTTCTGAAAGAGAATCCAGGAACAAGAAGACAGCAACCCATCCACATTTAAACAAAATTTGAACACCACTTAAAGAGAATTAGGGTTCCCCGGGATGGAGACACTTTCTGATAACCTGGTTTCAAAATACACATTTTTTGTGTCCACAAAATAGAGATAAACATACAGATAAAACAACTACTGTGTGGTAATGAGACCTCATACACATAAATGAAACATCAATGACTTCCTTAGCATCAATGTTTGTTTCTACTCATAATCTTTAATCTAAAAAACTCCACTACCCTACTCTATCAAGAGCACCACTACCATTCCTCGAAAATAGAGCACTTACAAGCAACTCAAAATCCAATAAATAGAGAGAGAGAGAGAGAGAGAGAGAGAGAGCTATTTTCAATATAATACAAGTCACTCTATCGGAAATTATATTGCGAACTTGATTCTTCAGCTTGAACCTTAGAATATTACGCTTAGGTGGCACTAATTGAAGGGGGCTTGAAAAAAGTGAATTCCAAGAATCGACGACAAACTCGTCTAACATGTTTGGCCACGTACCTTTGCGAAATGTAAATGCTAAATTGTTTTGATATTTATTAGATTTCTTATTGCCTCTTTCTCCTTCTTTCTTTTGATGGGAGTCATGTTTCCTCGAAATACACGACGTGGTCTCTACATATTGAGTAAAAAAGAATTTACGGGCTCATCGTAAAAGTAAATAAACTCTTAGACAGTGTCATAAAAAGATTGTACATTTAATTAAGTTCAAGGCACAAAACATTAATATTGTCATATTCATGAGACGTGGCATAGGATGTTGCCATAAAATATGATGGAGCAAGGGAAAAACAAACACTGCAGAAAGGTTTACATCAGATTTTTTTTCTACTTTATGAAGGCACAACTTGTGCAGTCCAATAATTAAATTTACCCTATATATACTTATATACATACATATGGTCCCTCGACTGCATCTACTCAAGTGACTACGACTTTAATGGCAAAGAAGAGTTTTGCATGAGTGAAGGGTTGTTTTGATGTTGATTTTAAGGCTTGTTCAATGGGAAAATGGTCCCATTTCAATGAAAGGGTGCTGTCTATTAAAGGAGTACTTCCATTAAAACACAAAACTAAGAAATGATTATGTATCATAAAATCCCAAGAAGAGAGAGAAAGGAGTAGATAGTGACTAGTCTTGAAATGTGGTAAATAATTATAGGTAGAATTATCATAACTAAGCTTAGATGCAAACTAACCAGTTGAGAATAATTGTAAAACGAGTCAAGCATGCAACAATTCAGCAGACTGCTACCCTGTTATTAATATTGTTTTTGGTAGTATGAATTATTTGACTAATCCTTCAAAGCGGTGAAATTAAGTTGGAAATCAACGTCGAAAGATATGTTCCCTAAATGGTGAAGATGCCATTTATGCAGTTGATTTCTGATAAATCTGTGGCGGAATTTTGTGTGCAGATTGACCTACTATGCAATGGTGAATAAAAAGTGGTATTTGTAGGGTTTAGCATCCACCATTATAAATTGTAACTCTTTTTACAAGTTTTGTATTATTGAAATATAGAATAATTGTGTAGGCACAGTTATTGTATTTGTTCTCTCCGTATTAGTCAATTGGATAAAATATTTTGTTCATCCGTCAATTAATTCTTTGCATTTTATCTTGTTGTTTGTTAGCGATCATATACTTCATAACGTATTGGAGGTTGACGCTGTCAATAATGTAAAACAAAGACTTGTATAGCAAAAAGACCTAGTAATTTGCAACAAAATTTGCCAATATTAGACTGCAAGGCTTACCTTGAACAACCGCCATATTTTACCATGTATAGAGGTATGTTTGATACTTGTACTCGACTAAGAAATTCTCCTATCAAATAATAGCTTATAAATGGAATCTCGATCTAACCAGGAAATCACATGGAGAGTATTGTTGCGTCAATTTCTAAATCAAGAAGAATAAATGCCATTATACCTCCAAAATGAGTCTTTGCTAGAAGAAGGATAGTGAAAGCATATTCTGCTATGAATTGTATAATATTGTATCCCAGTTACAGTTAATGAAACAGTGAAAATTTCAGATGTATATGAAGGGAAAAATTCATGTAATCCCTCTAGGACCACCAGCAAACACAATAATTACAGGCAGCCAGGTAGCAGCTATATGTATACATACGTACGTAAATACATAGGAGCGACAAGTAGTAGAATATGGTCCTTAACTCCAGGAGTGGAGGAGACCCCCACCATTGTAACTCAGTCGTATCTTTCTCATTCCATTGATTAATACACATTTATTGATGTAAACTGCATGGAATTTACATAACAAAATGAATAGAGGAAGAGTTAGAGGGACAAGAGCATGTGGTACAAGTCTGCCTAGCTCCATCGATCCTAAATAGAATATTAATGTTAGATACACAAATTAATTTGATTTTTATTACATACAACCGCATTGATCATCTTATCATTGATTTAATTTCCAAAATTGCTAACAAAGTTCATAATCTTTCCTTAAAAGATTAGTACGTCTTCAACTTCCAATTTATTTCATGTGATATTGAATCTGATAGCATTGCATAATATATAACGATTGTCAAATAGTGACCATTGCTCGCTTGCTGCCTAGCTAGCGCTCAAGCTGCATTGCGGCGCTCGCTTCCCGCAAGGCTTCCACTCGAGCGATAATGCTAGTCGGGAAAATATTGTTTCCTTATTTTTGGCTAGTTTTTATCCTCTTTCCAACTATAATGTATTCTCTTAGGTCATATATATACCTTACGAAATTCTTAACTTTCATACGACTTTTGTATGGGTTTTAGATAATTAGACAATATTGTAAACAAAAAATTATTATATTTTTTCTCCATATTAATAAATTTTTCATTCATCTGTCAATTGTTCTTGTATTCTTCTAGTGTTGTGAATGTTACTTCATACGGTATTATATAATCTCGTCTTTAATTCTTAACAAGTAAATCTTCAACAACCAATTTATTTCATGTGATATTGAATCGGATATGGATCGGATCTATCCATATTCGATTTGATTCGGACCGATAATTCAACTAATATTTGATTGTTAAATTCATATCCAATTTACTATGTTATCGGATATTCGATTTGAAATTGAAGAAATTAAGAAGATAAAACCAACGTTAAAATTAACTTATTATATAGGCCCATATTTTAAATCGATAAGGTCAAAATAGTGAAAAATCAAAGCAATGGCTTGTTTTCTAGTTATAACTTATTCATTTAGCTTCTTTTTTATGGAAATCGATGTGGGATGGATTATAACTTTTTGAAAGTCAAAAGGAAATTCCTACTAACAATTGATGGTGTACAAGGGGATAGACTTGTTTTTATGTTTTGAATTTGATGACTTTTTATTCTAAATTTTTTTATTTTTTTATTTATTTATTTTAATGACAATTAACACGGCATAAAAATATTTAATTAACTCAATTATTTATAACAAATTGGATTGGGTTATTATCGGATCGAATTGACTTATATCCATATTTGATCCATTTAAATTACCGAATTCGAATCTTGATCGAATTATCGAACGGAGACCTAAATTCATCTCACATTAATTTCATTGAATTCGGATCGAATTCGGATCAAAATCTACTCAATTGTATAAACATGGATGTGGAAGCCAAATTGTTGGGCCTTATTCAAGGTAAATTATATGGGTCCCACCATAGCCCCAACTACTCAACAATGCCCTGCATATACCAGACGACTTCTCCCTCCCTCAACATTTCTCGTATTTTCCTTAACCTCTTCTTACTACATTTTCTTTCCCATTCTGCAAAAGGGTTGTCACTAATTTCATGGAGAATACAGATCAGAGAGAAACTAGAGACTTCATGAACGTTGAATCTTTCTCTCAATTGCCCTTCATTCGTCCAGCACCCGTTAAAGAAAAGGCCATTAGGCTATTTGGTAAAGAATTTGGAGGAGGTAACTCAATTCCTTCTGATCCTCACGAAGAAGCGGAGCTGTTTACCGAGACTGGTACTCGTGAAGAGACCAAAGACAGCGATAATAATGGCGAAAGCAGCCGGAAATTTGAATGCCATTACTGTTGCAGAAACTTTCCTACTTCACAAGCCCTTGGAGGTCATCAAAATGCCCACAAAAGAGAGCGTCAGCATGCTAAAAGGTTGCACCTTCAATCTGCTATGGTGAACAGTGCTGTATCTGATCACTCTCACCTCTATGGTCTAATGAGTTATCCTCTTGGTTCAGCCGCAACACCAGCTTACAATTCATGGACTAATTACAACAGCAGCAATTCTTACAGTACTAGACATAACGGGTTTTATGGTCGCTATGGATCTAGACCACCTATTAATGGTAGACCCTTGGCCTTGTGGCGAATCCCATCCGTCCATACTTCCTCTGCCTTTAGACGCGACCATTCATCAACTCATCAGCTACCGCTGTTTTCTAAGGACGATTTGAAGCTATCGTCAATCGATGGCTCTGATTCTCAAAGCAGATTCGTGTACGAATCAAAGCCAAGCATGCAAGATCATGTAAGTTTGGATTTACGCCTTTAACATTCTTGAGGAACGGCATATAATATTCTCAGAGTTTCCAACACTCAGAGGCCGGCTATGATTTTTATTCGACCGAGTTTTTTTTTATAATTAATGCGGAAAAAAAAAATCTTTCTTCATAGTATCAGTAGCATGTAAATGAAATCGACTTTAATTAGTATGGTTCTGATGTTATAGCTTGCAGGTGCAACTTGACTCTTCACAAATTGTTCATTTATTAGTATTTCAGTACATTTGTACTCTTACAAAATTTAATTTCCACCATTTGATCTCTTCTAAGCTCTAAATGATCTTCTTTTCAATTTTTACATTCGTAGGGATATAAGCACGATTAGATACACAGTATTTGACCGTAAGAAACAGATATTTCTGGGGTAGTTGCAGGTTAAAAAAAAGAACAGCTAGCATTTGTTCAAAATTTTGAGAGATGAAATTGGGGAATGGGGACAGATTTTTGTTAATTGCATGCATATGTAACTATCAAACTTTAAATGATGTGGAACATCTATCTTTAAGAATATTTGAAGTGGGAAGTCCTCAAGACATACATCTAACGAAGGTGGCATATTTAAGTCCACTTGTTGAAAGAAACTAAAATGATGATACAATGGTCACCACTTGCAGAATTAGTCTGCAACTCATTCAGGTTTTGGGACCCCATAATTTCAACTATTATGTAAAATTTCTTGACCTTTTCGATTGGTAGTGTGAATATCTTTTCGACACAATTTCTTCTAATTATTTAAGATCATCTTGAAAGGTATTGCACGAGATAAAAAGATCTTATCTTTAGATTTAGGATTGGATTTGGAATAAAATAAATAAATTTTCCCATGAATTAAATTGGAGGGAGAGCTAATTTATCTCGAAGAAAGTAATGCATTACTCAAGATATATAACTTGCAGTGATATTTGTGGGATATAAGTTTGATATTCATATAATGAATGAGAATATTTGATAATCAAGTTAGCGTTGACCATCAAAAATATGAGTTGGGTACATTTTGTAGAGTGTTGTTAATATATGATGTTTAAAGAAATAACTGATAATATCTTTTTATTAGAGTCATATACTATTATACTTCTAAACAATGAATAAATGTACGAGGATGATTCTCTTTTTGTGAATCATAACCCTTAAATTTTTAGTAAGGTATGTTTCAAAATGTGATTTGAAACGTACTCAATATTCTTCCGCTACTTAATTTACCTCTTGAAGTTGTTTAATGGATTGTCATAGTTATATGTTCATATTACAATTTTAGTCAAATTGAAGATAAACATTATATTTATAATTATTATAACCTAAATAATTCTTGTTTCATATCCTATAAAATTTATTAAAATGAAAAACATTGCAATTAATTTAGTATATATCATATTACTTCAAACCCATTTATTTAAATCATACCTATTATGTGTCATTTCTATTATATCATTTGACATGTCGATACATATTTCTCACTTGGTATAAATATAGGTTAAAGTTAGATTATTATTATTATTATTTTTTTTGGGGGCAAATTACATAGACCTTCCCTGAGCCTTCTAATAATTTCAGATACTTTTCTTCACTTCTAACACAAACCTGTTTATTCCAAGTTTTCAATGCTGCATGTCTCCCCTAAAATTTATGACAATTTCAAAGACATGTATCCCTTTTCAAAAATTATGCAAATCTCCGTTATTTTAAGTTTTGGATAAAGGATATCTCTCTTGAAGTTTATTACAATTTCAAAGACACATCTTCCTTTTTGAAAATTATAAAAATCTCCCAATTTCAAGTTTTTAAATTGCGCATACTTAACCATTTCTCTTTAACATATTACTTATTGGTAGTAATGCTTAAAATATTATTATGAACTTTCTTCCGTCGTGTGGTTCTTTAAACAATAATTTAATACTTAAACTATCATTTTAACACTTCTAACTAAATCGACAATAAACTAATGTTAAAACTAACGATTATTTAAAATACATCAATACAAACTCTGATTTGAGTCTCTAAAATACATTTACATATAGCAAAGTTATTAGCACGATTCATTTCAGTTTGCTAATCAAAAAACACCATAGTGATAGTATCCTAATAAAAATAAAATATTTGATATTTCATTTTGATTATATATAAACCTCACTCTCTATACATAATATTTATGAAATAAGGCATGTATAATTATAATAGATCATTAGACAACTTCATTTTTTTTTTCCAACTCTGCATTAAAGGGTGAGGAATAAAAACTAGTTATAAATTGTAAACTTATGAATATTTAGAAAATAAAATCATGTTTTTTATCACCCCTCAAAGGAAAATGAATTTCCCTCACAGCTATTAAATTTTCAAGTACTCATTTAAGATAAAATTACAACTAGAATTCCTTCCTTTATTTTGTGTTCTTGAATTTAATAATTAAAGTCATTTAAATATTGAAGTATTTTTTGTTCTGATGTACTATACTTTGAATTCTAAAATTTACCATTTAGATGACATCATTCACTTTATGATTTTAGCGTAAGTCCCTATTTGATGTAGGTTACCATTTTGATAAAAAATTAAGTACAAAATTAACAATTAATTTTAACCACATATTTTATGAGATCTGTAATTTTTATCAACGTTTAATCATATATTTCAGTAGCTTTTATTAGAACTTACTAAAAATTATAATTTTTATCTACACCAAAAAGGGCTAAATAGGAGAAACCTTTTGGAATAATTTTAGATTTAACTTCTGGCCCTAGATATGTGCTAGACTATCTCCGAGGCCCATCCATTTTGAGGCCCAAATGAATACAGAGACCAAATTGAAAGGCCCGACAAAATGATCTAAACAAAACTAAAAATAGCCCATTCAAAACCCTAACTACTCATCTCCCATATAAAATCCCCTCTTCCCTGCAGGGTTCTATTTTCTCTCGTCACACACACAACCACAGAGCGAGCTTAAACAATAAAAAATGCCGGCTGGACATGGTTTGAGATCGCGCACTAGGGATCTGTTTGCTCGGCCGTTCAGGAAGAAGGGCCCTACCCCTCTATCGATCTACCTCCGTACCTACAAGATTGGAGACTATGTGGATGTCAAGGTGAACGGGTCGATCCACAAAGGCATGCCGCACAAATTCTACCATGGCCGCACTGGCCGTGTCTGGAATGTGACTAAACGCGCCATTGGCGTTGAAGTCAACAAGCAGGTTCGAAAGCTAAAACCTAACGCATCTCAATTGTATCTACATTTAAATGTGTTTATTGATATGTTGGTTTATATATGTGTATCTGTTTCTGTTGTGTATTGGCTTTTAACCAGTTACTATTTCACTCCATTCTGATTTGGAAAAAATTTCTTTTACGTATTTTTCTCGTACTTTGCATTATAATTCTACCATATACGAATTAATGTAAATGCTTTTTTGTTTCTATTTGTTTCTTTATTCAATTTCGGGGTTTATTGAATTAGTGAAATTGTTTAGCATTGGAGGGCGGGGTGGTCTCTAACAATTTTAAACAGGAAACGAGAGAACATGAAAGGGAAAATGCTGGTAATGCTTACATTTACTGGCTTTAAATTCGTGTGGTACAATTGATATATGTACCGTTTAATATAATTGTAAAAGTTCTAGCAGCCTCACGTTTAACAGCTTTTTAACTCGATAGAAAATATGCTACATGAATATGGGGTATTTAAGTTGCTTGAAACAAAATACATAGAGGGAACACTGGTTTTTTTGGCTCGATTACCTTATGGTTGAAGCTTGACCTTATTGTCACCACTCACCAGAGCCCATTTTTCAGATGATAGTAGAACTGAAGATTCTTTTTTATCATGGTATAATGCATGCAATTTTATTGAGAAGTTTTCTTTCAATTATTAAGAATCCTTTTGCTTGTTTGGTATTTTGTGTAATGTATTCCACTAGAATAAATAAAGAGCAGCTAGAGTCTTGTTCTGCAGTCCAGTCTATTGTGTAACCAATATGAGCTTTAATGTTTAATTTTGCATAGTATTATTCCTCATATTGTTTAGCCCTCCATTCTTTGTTGTGCCTTTAAACGTTGAGCATATTCGTGATGCAGGTAGGCAACAGAATCATTAGAAAGAGGATCCATGTACGAGTTGAGCATGTGCAGCCATCGAGGTGTCATGAGGAATTTCTGCAAAGGATCAAGACTAACGACAAACTTAAGGCTGAGGCTAAGGCAAGAGGTGAAGTGATTAGTACCAAGAGGCAGCCAAAGGGACCCAAACCTGGATTCATGGTTGGAGGTGCAACTTTGGAGACTGTTACTCCTATTCCATATGATGTGGTTAATGATCTCAAGGGCGGTTATTAAATTAGTCTGTCATTTATCGTTGTCCTTGTCTGCTTATTGTGATCTGAACTCTTCAAGACTTCGATTTGCTAATTTTGTTTCCTGGACTTATAAATGCACTTTATTGAGATTTTGTTCTACAATACAGTAGAGGATTCTGTTCAGGTGAAATTTTGCATGAATGAATTTTAATTGTTTAATTGAATATTGGGATATGCTTCTTTGCAAAGATTGTGTTTCAATATAATGCATGTGTTTTATTTTGGCTGTCTGTGTTACTACTGCTGGTTAATGTGAACTGTTTGATCAATGGGTACGCATCACTGCCCTTTCTTGGTTCGGTTTATAAAATTAAGGTATTTATTCAAGAATTTTAGCTTTTTTTTTTTTTTTTTCACTGAAAATTATCAAAATGAGTTGTTCTATTTGGATGTGATATTCTCGGCAGAACGAAAAATGTAGCTTATATATAAATTTATGATCTGTAATTATTAAAATTGATAGTCAAGCATGTATTAGGACTAAAATGATCTCTTAACCTGTTTCTTGCTTTTCTCTTTGGCATTTACATAGGTTTTATGGTTAATTTTCTTTAATTTGTGAAGAACCTATCTCTTGTAAAGTTTAATGTTCATGGAATCATGCTTATGTTTTCTTTTGCTCTTCTAACGATCTAAGATTACCTGATGTATGTTTAGACATGCATATTCGTACTTTGGAATCATTGTTGAGAACTATACATTCAGGCCATTATTCGAAGTACATGTCAATATTTCTATAACTAAGAGAAGGAAATAATAAAATAGTCTTTTGGATTTATTTGGTAAATCATAGCATATTCGTATGACCCCCGCGAAAGAAATGTTTGAAAAGTAGAGTTTGAGTTTAAACATACATGTTGTATGGTGAAGCAGTGTCTAAAAAGGCCAAATCTCATAAAAAAAGACATTTTGCCTTTGCGAGATAAGTTTAGGTATTGCATTTCTGTTCCCTGTGAGCAGGAGGGGAATACTAGAGGAAAAATAAGACAGCCCCTTCATTTATAACTAAATATCCCGTTTTAACTATTTGAGAACCTAAAATAATTAGTCTCGCGAGTAATGTGATTTTCAACTTTCCTTTCACGTTATGAAGTTTCACGATTGCAGTAATTATATGCATTGTTATTGCTTCTGTAGTTTTAGCTTCTGGAACTCTGACATAAATGCCCAATTACTCTTGATAAAAAGGTTTAGTTGATTTGAAAGGTCATTCCTATCTGAAATAGATGGAGAGTGGATGCATGACATAGTTACTTCAGAGAAAACACATGCAGAATCATTAGAAAAGGAACTGACTCCAAAACAAAATACTGTACCAAATAGTTATGCACTTGCATTTCAATAGGTATATAAAGGATTAAAGTTGTTAAATAATAGTATGTTTGTCATGTAAATCCAGGGTGAAGCGCCACACAATTTCTGTATTTGTTGGTGATGAAAGTGGAATGATAAACCGTATTGCTGGAGTTTTTGCAAGAAGAGGATATAACATCGAGTCCCTTGCAGT
Organism: Fraxinus xanthoxyloides; assembly: GCA_903798325.1. Taxonomy (NCBI): domain Eukaryota; kingdom Viridiplantae; phylum Streptophyta; class Magnoliopsida; order Lamiales; family Oleaceae; genus Fraxinus; species Fraxinus xanthoxyloides. The sequence goes on from CAIGRL010102554.1 coordinate 12,420, forward strand.
TGGATTGAACAAGGACAAGGCTCTTTTTACAATAGTTGTGTCTGGAACTGAAAGAGTGCTGCAACAAGTTATGGAACAGCTCCAGAAACTTGTGAATGTATTAAAGGTTATGATCTTATTTTCGATCTTCGAGCAAAATGTCACTTATAAAATGAGTTTCTTACAACTATACTATACTCCTAATGTGGAGTTACTTGTATGAAACCAATAAACCTTGTTTTTCATAACTATTAGAGATTTTATTGTTACTACTCTCATTTTTCTATCCTAGCCAATATTTTTGAAATTCCGGTATAAAACGTGACTCCTTGTGACTTCTTTTCTGATTTTCTTTGTCGCATTTAGTGGGAAATGGATTCTATTTTTCATTTAATTGATCAGTTGGCATGATTGCTTCAAGTAATTTGATTTCTAATGCGTGGACCTAACATCCAGGTTGAAGACCTCTCCAGGGAGCCACAAGTAGAACGGGAATTAATGCTCATAAAAATCAATGCAGATCCAAAGTATCGAGCTGAGGTATCTATGCTGGGTTCTTTACCATCAACTTGTACTTTTATGTCACACGTCTTGCTTGTTGTCTAACATTAATTTAAAGAAATTAATGTATGTGGAAGGTTCATGATGTCTCTATAATTTCACTCAGACATTTCATTCTCTCTTTCGTTGAGGTAACATATTTTATCCTTTGAATGTATCCTCCAGGTCATGTGGTTGGTGGACATTTTCAGGGCAAAAATTGTGGACATCTCAGATCACTCTTTAACAATTGAGGTGATGCCTAGTTCTACTTGTTGCATTTTAATTTACATAATGCACTAATACTACAGGTGTAGATTGATTTTGAATAGGAAGTAATAACCCAGGTGTTGTAATCTTTCAAGACGTCTTTTTACGTTTTACAGGCTAATGCCTGTATATTTTTTACTTTGGCCATTCTAAGGTGCACTCTCCATGTAGATCTGGTCATGTTCCATCTGAAGTGGGTATTTAATTCATTTTGAACTGCCTTGTAGTATCTACTACAAAATATATTTCATTAGTTCATTCTCACCTGTGTAACTTTAACTTATTTCACTCTATTGATTTATATGAAATAATTATGGGCTGGATGCTGGATGATAATATTCAAATCAATTCAAAAACCTTAGCCTATACTTATATAGGTACATGAATTCTCTTTTCCTCTTCAGTCTGTTAAAATTACACTTCTCTGTACCTAGTCTTATTCTCCGCAATATTGATTCTTATCATTTAAGTACGCATTCTGTACAACTCCTATTTAAAAATGGCTTTCTATCCTCATTGAGTCTCATCTGCAAAAGACAATATCATCATCAAAGGCGATGTTCATAGCTTATTAAAGATTTGCCCTTCAAGTTCCAATACTTGCTTAAAGCACTAAAATCTTTTGAGACAAATTTTTTAATTTATCAACCCAAAATGGTTTGTTCATCCACTCTTCAAACTGAAGTCATGGTTTTAGTGGCTATGGCTGTCTATATTGGTCACATAGTAGTAAGTCCACTGGTTGAGCTGATTGCTCCGATTTTAGTTTGAGTTGTGAGTTGGTCTTTTCTTTCTTGTTCTTTTTCTTTTCATTTTTTTGGTGCCTAAACTAGCAAAAAATGACCACTAGGTTTTTTCTGGTCCACAATTAGAAAGATAATTTGGCTTTAAATATTAGGCTCTAAATTTGTTACTGCTGTATATTCTGCCTCACACTAATGTTCCTTTTGGGTGCATCTGATACAGTATTAATTTGTTGCATTTCTGGAGACATGGAGATATTATTATAAATCAATTTTCATTTTTTGTCTTATATTGTTTGTGTAGGTAACAGGAGATCCTGGGAAGATGGTTGCAGTACAAAGGAATTTAAGTAAATTTGGAATCAGGGAGATAGCCAGGACCGGAAAAGTAGGTATCTTAGAGAATGTTGATAGAATATTTTTCTCCTTCTTTTCCTATCCATGTAAGTTGGATTTTTTGTTGGTTCAATATAGATTGCCTTGAGAAGGGAAAAGATGGGGGAATCTGCCCCTTTTTGGCGGTTCTCGGCAGCTTCGTATCCAGATCTTGAAGGAACTAAGCCACTTGATACAGTTCCAAGTTCTGTAAAGAGAACACCTGATGTAGTATCCAATACGTCTAATGGGGTATGCTGGTTTATTAAACCTTGCATGAAGTATCACAAAACTTTTCCATTATTTTTACTATGTCATGCTTATCACATCTATTATAGACTGGTTCTTTCTCCAGCTGGAGTATGAGGTCTGACATTGGGGTATAATTGCTGAGCACTGCATATATAGGATCAAGAAACTCAACTGGTTGCAAGGACCTTACCACTTTAACTCCTAGCACATGAGCAAAATACTCTGGTTAGATTGGATTTTAAGGAGTTCGACACAGAAACCCTACACTAACACACAAGGACTTCAATACTACGTCCTATTCTTATGTGGTTTCTAAATGAAGAAAAGTTGGTTTGCATGACTTGTATCTTTTTACATGATATTAAATTATGTATGGGTCCACTGTACACAACTTAAACTTCTGAAAAGTTGACCATATCCACTTCATCCGCACATATCGGTACAACAAAATAGCTTGTTGAAAATGTACATCCAATTTGTTAAACCTTTGGAAAATTTTAATTTGGACCAATTATGGTGATTATTGTTGGACTTGTTTTAGATTTTCAAAGTATATATATCCTATCAATGTAACATCCATAGTATGAGTTGGTGATATGAAGACTTTGAAGTTCTGTGTTATTCTCTCTGTCACAACCATGAGACGGGAACCTAAATTAAGCAGAAATTTTCAAGTTATTAAATGTTCAAACGAACTTTTTTGGTTCTCTAATGAATTTTTTCAAAATCATAACTTAGCAAGCTACAGTTTTGATTTGTGCATTTTTGATCGTCAATGCTTTTATGGTAGTGAGAATGCTTTTATGGTAGTTATTCTCACTAGTTATGCTATATTAATATATGTATAAGAAACTATGCCAGTGAAGTAAAGATACAAGTCCCTTCGACGGGAATATATTGGTGATAGTGCACTATATAAAGGCTACGGTTTTACTATACTCCTTTTCTTTTGAATGATTAACCTCTATTTTTCCCCCAGCTTCTTGATAATTCAGCGCCCCCCCCACATGAGGGCGCTTCCATGCATTCCCTTTGTGTATTCTTCGTTTAACTAAAGTGAATATGGAGGGTATTGCATGTTTTGTGAAGCACAATATTAGCTGAATGCTAATGCATTTATGTTGTATGAAGGGAGATGTTTATCCTGTGGAAACAGCTGACGACATTTCATTCAATCAAGTTCTTGATGCTCACTGGGGTGTTCTGAATGATGATGATGTAAGGAATGTCATTTCTTTCTGTTAACATTAGTCTCATATTAGTATCTTTTATATTTTAATACACAAGTGCCCTTAACATGCTGACTTTATTTTGGAGGCTTATTATACATATGTAATATGAAATTTTACTGTTATGTTTAGATACTGCGAGTTTTGCAGTGGTAATATTTTTTGTATAACTTGACCCTGATTGGTTCTTACTTCAGTTCCTGAATTTGATGCTTGCAGACAAGTGGTCTTCGTTCTCACACTCTTTCAATGCTCGTTAATGATGTTCCTGGAGTTCTTAATCTTGTCACGGGGGTATTTTCTCGAAGAGGATACAATATTCAGGCATGCACTGTCATTTTATTCATTGCTGAAAGTGTGAAATAAATCTATTCGACTCTTCCTTCTGATTTTGCTGCATTTTTGTCTTCATTTCTTATCGTTAGAGTTTAGCCGTTGGTCATGCTGAAGTTGAGGGGATTTCTCGCATTACTACTGTTGTCCCTGGTACTGATGAATCAATTAGCAAGTTNAAGTGGTCTTCGTTCTCACACTCTTTCAATGCTCGTTAATGATGTTCCTGGAGTTCTTAATCTTGTCACGGGGGTATTTTCTCGAAGAGGATACAATATTCAGGCATGCACTGTCATTTTATTCATTGCTGAAAGTGTGAAATAAATCTATTCGACTCTTCCTTCTGATTTTGCTGCATTTTTGTCTTCATTTCTTATCGTTAGAGTTTAGCCGTTGGTCATGCTGAAGTTGAGGGGATTTCTCGCATTACTACTGTTGTCCCTGGTACTGATGAATCAATTAGCAAGTTGGTGCAGCAACTTAATAAACTAGTGGATCTTCATGAGGTGAGAGCATTTCATTATTTTGACCTTTGAATAGGAATATCACATGATTCACATCCAGCATTGCACATTTGTTATTAAGCATTACCTTTCCGTCTAAATCACAGAAATATCTTTTAAAACTTCTGTATATAGATTGTCACTGTAGTTGGATAAATGGTTGATGATTTAAGCGTGAAATAAAAATCCTGGCCACCTTTTCTTGTTACAACCAGATTTGC
>CAIGRL010102579.1:0-10369 GCA_903798325.1 Fraxinus xanthoxyloides
ATATGTGTTTGAAAATAAGTTTGAGATAAATGAATTTTAAAAAAATAGAGACTAAAGAGGATCTCTTAGGGCATTGGCCTTAATTCTTAAATTACAGGGTTTGAGCACCAATTCTTTTTTATATCAAGCAGGTAGATAAACAAACTATTGTTTTGAACTAACCAATAAGTTTTCAAATCAATAATCATATTTAGGGTAATTATATTTACCCCACATTTTACATTTGTTACACCTCATTCTAATTGAAGTTAAGGTCAATATCCTTTTTCTTCACTACAATGATATCTCCAACATTTTTCGTTGTATTTTTATCTTCAATTTTTTATTAGTTAACATATATATATATATACTTAGAGCGTAAAATGGCTTATTTGTCCACCATATTTAATAAATTATTAAATTCTAAAAATACAAAAAAGTTTTTTATTATTATTTAAGCATACAATAGAATATTTTTGTAGAAATTATCATTAAGGACGATACTAATGAATAAGAAGTTGAAGAAAAAAATTCGACGAACAAGAGGTAATGAACATCAGTTATACAGTGACAAAAAGGTTAAAAACTTTAAGTGCAATTAAAATGTAATGTAACTACTAAAAATTGTGGTTTTAATATAATTAGCCCCATATTTATTTATGGCACAGGTAAAAATGTAGATTATTATATGTTGCAAGAATTCAAGTGGTAATAATGTACTACTAGATATTCTTATAATTTCAATAAATTGGATATCTTTACTTCATTCACAAGGATCTTAAGCTATCACAAAATAGCTTTGACTAATTGAAGCTACAAGGCACTTTTACAAAAGATGTGTCAATAACTAAATGCTCACTATATTGATCATTGTGAAAGGATATGGAGAATGAATTCTCTTATTGGCTAGATGCTCATTTTTTGGGTAATTATTCAAAGAGAAGGATTCATGATTTTTTTTTTCAAAAATATATATAAAAAAAAATGTAAGCCACATTTATTTATTTATTATTATTATTATTATTATTATTTTGGCATATGAAAAAACTTGAATGGCCGGGAGAGGACTAGGCTAAAGCCCATCCCAGCTCGATCCCACCTAAATCAACATAATTATATTTACACCATAATTTTTGTTAATTACATATATGTTAATTGTAATGAATGTCTCCAACCTCTATTCATTTTCTCACTTGTGTCCTCAACCGTTTTTCGTCAAATTCTTATTACCAGTGCACATTCAGTCTCTAATGACAATTTTCATCCAAAAAACTTGTTGGAAAGACATAAAAAGACTTGCTTTCCTTTTGGGTCATAAACAAATGCTGAGATACTCATGATTTATATTAAGGGTAATTTAGTGATAGTCAATTTTGTAAGGTCATTTTGTTTCATTTGAAGAAACATTTTCGTTTCATGCTACAAAATAGTTTTTTTTTTTTTAAGCACGTGACTTGTCGGACCCGTCCTACAAATTGAGCTCAATTTAAGAGGTTAAGCTATGTCCATATGCAATATATTAAGTCCATGTTTGGTATATATTAAAATTTTCATTTTCATTCTTCTACTCATTTTCAACCACACATTCTTCAATAACATAATATTTTTCATCACATCAATAATTTTTTTTTCTTTTTCAACTAAATATTCTCAATCAATCTATTATTCCAGAATACATTATTCCAAAATAAAATAGCTCAAATACACCCCAACCATTTGAATTACTAAAAGAAATTATTTTAATTTTTTGTGGTTACCAGTATCAAAATTTAGATGGAATATCGATTGTTTTATATTTTTGCGAAAAATACATATCGAAAAATGTAGATTATTTACACATTGCAAGAATAGAAATATATTAAAAGAGACAATACGCAAATACATATAGTATTTGTTTGGATAATGAACTTCAAATCGAATTGGTGGTTTGAATGAAATGTTTTGTAAAGTTTAGTGATGAATTTAAACAAATTAAAGTGCGTTGCTTATTAGTGAACTAATCCAAAATTGGAAAATAAAATAAATAATGCAAAATTGGAAATAACACTTTTTTATTAGATTGTCACCTTGCAAATAACTTTAGCACTTCCATAATTGAACTTTTTAAGTCGCTCCCAAAATACAAATGAAAAATAATAAAAAAACCTAATCCAATTTTCCAGCTCAAATTCTCAACAGATCTCTCTTTCACTGATTCAATCATTCAATTTCATTGCCTTTAATTATTTTTTCTGTAATGTTACAGAAGCAATCAGAGAACGGAATGGAAGGCGACGACGAGAGAGAAGAAGAATCAGAAGAAGAAAATTCAGAGGCTGGGGAGGAAGAAGAGGAAGATGAGCCGAGGCTCAAGTACCAGAGAATGGGTGGCAGTGTGCCGACGCTACTCCAAAGCGATGCCGCTTCATGTATTGCCGTTGCTGAACGCATGATCGCGCTCGGTACCCATAGCGGCTCGGTTCACATTCTCGATTTCATTGGCAATCAAGTTAGTTTTTTTTTTTTTTTCCTTATTCTGATTTTGTTTATTGAATTGTGTTTATAATTACTTGGTATTGGAATTTTGTTTGATTCAGTTAGATAATATGGTGATCATTAGTGGGATTTTGAGCTTTTAGATTTTGACTGATCAGTAGTAGTTTTGTTAAGAGAATTGTGGGTGATCTGGATATGTTATCTTGGCACCTTTTGGACGAAGAGTATAGTTGGTTGAATTGAAAGGTGATTTTGGTAACTGGAAAATGCTATAATTGGTGGTTTGACTAACTATTGAAATCCTTGAATTTGCTGATGCTGTTTGCACTTATGTGTTAAACTGTAAGTAATTTGCCTGTAGGAATCTTAAGAACCTAATATTTTTAATTACAGAAAAATGAAAGAAAGAATTTTCAGGCTATTGCACATATACAGACACGGAAACATATATGAGCTTGCAAGAAATTAATGCTGCTCAAGAATGTCACGAGGATTGAAAGAAATAAGAAAATGGTTAGCTGAAGATCTTTTGTGCTGAGAAAGTGCATAACTTCATATGATAAAAGTGCCAGGCCCCTCCCTTAGCTGCACACACTAGGGATTGGTGTTAATTATACCAGTTATTGAGTAAAATGTCGGGCTTAATTGTATAATTAAAAATGGATTACCTTTGCTAACTTCAACATATATTTAAATTTTAATATTCAACCTTCACTCTTCATTAATAAGAAATCTATTTTTAGGTGTGTAACAAATTACTTTCTCAAATGTGCCTTGGCTTTGTCTGAAAATTAGCAATTTTAATACTATAAAACTTACACATGAATGATTGGATGGAAAAAAAATTCACTTCTAACTCGAGCACCATCTAGTTTGTTTTTCTATGACCCAGAATAATATTACCTTAGATAAATCGTGTATGTCTCATGAGTCAGTTAAATGACCGACTATCCTTGCAGGAATCGCCTCTAAACTAATGGTGCTTAAGCACAGAGTGACAGAAGAAGTCTCCAATAGCTCAACACAGTGCATAAGAAACCTATTAATTATAGCCTGCACTAATAGAAACAGAATGGTGCTTTGGGTTCTATTTAGAGTTCAGAATACACGACTTCAAAATTGGGAAAACTGAGGCATGAATACCTGAGCTAAAGTGATCCAGAATATTTGGAACTCAAATAAACCTCATTATCCTAGCTTACTGTGGACCAATATCATGGTCCTCAAAGGAAAAACATAATACGACTTTGACACAAACATAATGAAATCCTGAAAGGATATAACGTCTCATTCTACTTAATAATACATAAGTTTCTGCATGGATTAGTAAAAGTAGTTGGAAAGCCTGTGACACGTGCTATTCCATAATTGTTTTATTGTCTCAACACTTTCAACATTCCCGATAATGTGTGTATCTAGGAGGGTTAATTACGCTGATGGACACTAAGTTTTGATTAATTACATCAATAGTCATTGAAGTTATTTTGTTACGGTAATAGTCACTTGTGTTTCTAACTGCCACACTAATGGTCGATTGGTCTAACAAAATTAATTTTAAATCCTACATGGCACAATTAAATACCACCATGTAACCGAATGGCGTTATTTGTTATGTCAAGTTAGAAAAATCATTGTTGAAAAGAAAGACCTAGGTTTACTACATAATTTAAGCCAAAAAAATCAGTCCATAACTTAAGTCGCATTAAGTTGTCTTACTATGAATGCGTTTAATTTTCAATTCATAACTCCAAGTTTTTCTGACTTGGCATAATAAGTAACGCTTTTTGATGACACGTTAGGACTTAATAGTGAAGCATATGATTTAATGCTAATTTTTTTGACCGAGTGACAATTAGTGTAGCTGTTAGAAGCTTCAGTGACCGTTACCGTAAGAAAATATCTTTAGTGAGCATTTATAGAATAACTCAAAACTTCAGTGACTAATGACATAATTAAATGCTATTCAAGCAAGATCTAATATCAAATATAAACTAGAAGAATAATTCCTAAAAGAAAATATTTTGCCTCTTGTTTGTCAAGTTTCCATTGTTATCAAGACATGGTCGAAACTCCTATTCCTTGAGATACGTTAGCATTTGAGCAATGCCATTGATCTCCTTTATCTCCCTTCATCATGCACAATCCACCATCAGAGTTCTTAAATGGGTACTTTGTTTAATTTATGATATCAATTGCCAGATTAGGCAGCCGCATGCTTGGAATTGATAATCAATTTCCTCTTCTACAGGTTAAAGAATTTACTGCCCATACTGCTGCAGTCAATGATATCTGCTTTGATATAGAAGGTGAATACATTGGAAGCTGTTCTGATGATGGTTCTGTTGTAATAAATAGTCTTTTCACCGAGGAGAAAATGAAATTTGATTATCACCGTCCTATGAAGGCCATTGCATTAGACCCAGATTATGCAAGGAAATCATCCAGAAGATTCGTCACAGGAGGTTTAGCTGGTCATCTATATTTTAATGTCAAGAAGTGGATAGGCTATCGAGACCAGGTTTGTTTAGGTTCCTGAACTATTCTACTCTACACCATGCTAATTTAAAAGACACGGAGCTTTCAGAAATCTTGATCTCAGAAAATTAATATCCTTTTTACAGGTTCTACACTCTGGTGAAGGTCCAATTCACGTAGTTAAGTGGAGATCTAGTCTCATCGCCTGGGCTAATGATGCGGGTGTCAAAGTTTATGATGCTGCTAATGATCAACGTATAACATTCATTGAAAGACCTCGAGGAAGTCCCCGCCCTGAGCTTCTCCTCCCTCATTTAGTTTGGCAGGTTAGTTGAAGATAAACAACGCACGGAACATTATGGAAAGTCTATGAGAAGAGAAGTAGGATGGTCTGAAAAGGGGACACAGCTATGTTGTTGAATACTATGTCATTACTAACTGAAAGTTGGAATTACTTTTGATTTAGATAACTGTTTTTTTAACATATTCTACATCACATTCAGGACGATACTCTGTTGGTCATTGGGTGGGGAACATCTGTTAAAATCGCATCAATTGGAACCAATGAGAATACCGGCGCCAATGGGACATATAAGCACATTCCCATGTCTAGCATGAACAAGGTGGATATTGTGGCATCTTTTCAAACCAGCTATTTCATTTCAGGAATTGCTCCCTATGGTGATTCTTTGGTGGTTCTAGCATACATCCCTGGGGAGGAAGACGGGGAGGACTTCAGTAGCACTGTTCCGTCACGTCAGGTATTTTCCTTGTTCTTCCTTCAGAGTGGCGTTGATTCATTTTTTACTGTCAGTTTAGCTGTCTGATTATCTCTGTTATTGATTCAATCACATGCTTGTCACATATTTTACTGCTATGTCCATGTTAGTGGAAATAGTGTGTTTTAAAAAATTGGCCAACATTTTTAGGTGAATGTATTGTGATACAGAAGTGCTCCACTTAATCATGCTTTATTCTTTTCGTGACAATGGAGATTACAAATTTGCTTCAGATTTCATGCATACGAAACGTGAATTATTTCGCTCTCCTACTTCCTTACTATTTTTTGGGATTTTTCCCATTTGTTTTGCTTTGTTCCTGTACTTATCGTTGTTTGCATTTATTAGTTTTTCAAATGTAGCATTTTTAGGCCCATTAATTAACATGTAACTTAGTGATCTATTAGGGTTATCGGAAGTTGTCTTAGACAAGTGTTCTCTACCACATTGTCTAGATACCCACCACTTTCAAAATCGTAATTCTTATCATGCTTAATTTTTCCATCATTGAAAAATACCTTTCTTTTTTCTGGCTTTTGCATATTTATATTGAACTCATTTTCTCCATTCAATGGCATAACCTTTTGATGCTCTTGTAAAGAATTTTTTTTAAATGTTGCCTTCATCATTTTTAGTGGAATTTGATCTATTAGGAGGCCTTAGAGGCTTTGCAACTAGGTCTCACACCAGTAGGCATATATCAGTTGTGAGAGGTTAGCTTTTAGTTAATGGGCTGCTCCACATATGGTGAGCTTGGAACTAATTGCTAAGATGAGTAAATTCTTGATAGCAGGGCAATGCACAGAGACCAGAAGTGCGAGTTGTCACTTGGAATAATGACGAGCTCGCGACAGATGCACTACCTGTACATGGCTTTGAGCATTACAAGGCTAAAGATTATTCGCTTGCCCATGCTCCTTTCTCAGGTAAAGTTTGGTTTTGTTTGAAGTTTCATCGATCATAGATGACTATAGCCCGTTTCTCATTTTTTCTTGTTCTACCTGCAATGTTGGAAATAGAGATGCAGCAAAAGAGATGATGTTTGTGCATTTGAATGTAGGTAGCAGCTATGCAGGAGGTCAGTGGGCAGCTGGTGACGAGCCATTGTATTATATTGTGTCCCCAAAGGATGTAGTTATTGCTAAACCTAGGTTAGCGACTCTCTTGTTCACTTCTATTAAATAGTACTTTCAATTTGCGTGATTATATTTGTATTATGTGTTGATATATGAAAATTACTTCTTGTTTAATGTGAATTGGATCAGTGTGACCTTGCTGGTCCTTCCTAGTTTTCTCTGTGTATATACATCATAGTAGCAGCTTATAACCAAATAATGATTATATGCAGTTTTTCGTTGCTCTGCATCTATTCAATCTGTTGATGTTGTTGGCTATTTCTTACAACTTAAATACTTTGCAATAAATATCAAAGAAATAAAGGATCGAAGATACCAATGGCAGGAAGAACCGAAGAAGTAGATATGAACAGTAAAGTTGCAGGGCAGAGGAAAGAGAAATCTATAACTTTTCTAGAATAACTTTCTTCTTTTTTCTTACTCTTACATGGTACTTTTCAAGTCATAAATAAAGTAGACTTTTAACGTCATTCAATATTACATCTCAGCTCTACACTTGTCTACTTTTACAATCATTATATTTGACTTTTCTATTCAGACACATAACCTTAACAAATGTTCTTTAGCGTAAGATTCTTCATTTTATTATCGTTCTTTATTGCTTCGTCATTGTTCTAGATGACTGGATTGTGATTTTAAGTACAATGGCAGCATATATCTTTCCTTGTTCGTACAAAAACAGGAAAACAAAGTGTGAAATAGTCTGTAGGATTGTATTTAATTATGATTTCATGAAAATAAAGGTTATGAAATATACAAGTTGCAAAAATATTTAGTTATAATAATAATTAAAAAAAAAAAACTTATTTAGTTATTTTGTTGCTAGGGATGCAGAAGATCACATATCTTGGCTCCTTCAACATGGGTGGCATGAGAAAGCCTTAGAAGCGGTTGAAGCTGGGCAGGGACGCAGTGAGCTTGTTGATGAGGTAGTATGTTTGATCGCATTTTTGGTGATCATTCTTTTGTCATGCTTTCATTTTTCTTTATCTTATTTTCGTATTCATTCGCTGTGCATTTTGTAGACGATAAATTGATTGATATTATTTTTTTTCAATGTAAGGTCTAAATATTATTGTATGCTTATATCTATAGTGATTCATGACAGACTGATTTTATGTTTCGATTGAACAACCATGATTCGAGTAGTGTCATAAATTTGACTCTTAATTCCTGGAAATGTAGTTTGTAATAATGTCTACACTCATACGCTAAAAAGTAAAACACTTATGAATGGCTTCCTGAAGCGATTGAGGTAATATTTGCCTTTTTTACATAAGGACGTGCCTTATGTTGGAAATTATGTGACTAAGACAAAGAGAGAGTGTGACTGGAAAATGATCTACACTGAAATTATTTTTAATGTTTCTAAGGGTGTCAAATGGTACCCACAAATTTTCAAGATCATTTATTTTCTGACTTGTGAAGAATAGTTACCGTTCAACAAAATAAGGTGTTCACATTAAATTTGGGGTCTGCTTTTATGTTTATGTTGAGCTTGAATTGCATGCTCCTTTCTCGTTAACGAATGAAACTGTTCACCGAACACCTTATATTTAGAAGGAATTCCATAAAATTGAAAATTATCAAGAAATAATTATGTCTATACAATTTTATCGTGTACTAGAATCCTGGTAGTTGTACTTCTGCTTTTGTGAAACTTCAATTGGAATAAGAAGAAGACAAATAATTCATACCAGATCTTATGTTTGATTCTTAGATTTTTGGAATTTAGTGAAAGCTTTTTATGCAGATTCTAAATGTGTGTCTGCATTATCAATCTTGATAGAGATATCGTTGACTTATAAAAAATATTTTAGATTTGATATGATAGATTGTGCGGAATTATCATGTTCATTTTCAACTCACTGGACCTTCAAAGTTTTATAATTTACGCTTGAGCTGCTACTTCCTGAAGTATTCTTGAAAATATACATTCTGATATAGTTAACTCTAAATAGGTGGGATCCAGATATCTTGACCATCTAATTGTGGAACGCAAATATGCTGAAGCTGCCTCGTTATGTCCTAAATTGTTGCGAGGGTCAGCTTCTGCATGGGAAAGGTACTTTTCGTGTGTGCGCTTGTGTGTGTATGTATGAATCTGTAATGTGTATATGTATATGAGCTTTTCAGTTTGTTTTGGTAACTGAAGGATAATTATTTGCAGATGGGTTTTCCATTTTGCTCATCTTCGCCAGCTTCCTGTATTAGTTCCATACATGCCAACAGAAAATCCAAGATTACGTGATACTGCTTATGAGGTCTGTAATGCTTAATATTGTCTGCAGACTCACCTGATGCATCTTTTTTTTTTTTTGCTTTTCTTTCTTGATATGTGAAACTGGGAGTTGAAGCCTGAATTGTTTTGTGACTCTAGGTTGCTCTTGTTGCTTTGGCAACAAACCCATACTTTCATAAGGATCTTCTATCAACTGTTAAATCTTGGCCGCCTGTAATTTATTCGACTTTGCCCGTTATCTCTGCTATAGAACCTCAGCTTAGCACATCGTCAATGACTGATGCACTTAAAGAGGTTAGCACTGAGAAAATTTATCTGTCTCATGCATATGATTCTTGCTATTTACAGTGTTACGTCCATGTCAGGCTCTAGCCCAGCTATATGTGATTGACGGACAACACGAGAAAGCTTTTGCCCTCTATGCTGATGTAAGTCAGTTCATGACTTATTTGATTACTATCATGCCTAACTAAATGCATCCATTATGTGCCGAGGATGCTTTGCCTATTTTATGTTTTATGGACTTATTGCTTTCTCTGTTACAATTGTTTTTGTGTGTTTCAGCTTATGAAGCCAGATGTATTTTACTTCATTGAAAAACACAATTTACATGATGCAATTCGTGAAAAGGTAATTCCTAAATTTCATTTGGAAGACTGAGCTATTATTACATATGTTTTGCATATCTAAAGAATAAAGTCTCATTCTTTTTCATTTTTGGATTAGAGACCCCTTGTCCTCAAGTTTTGTATATTCTTCATCCCATCAATAATATCCCAATAAAAAAAATAAAAAAAGAGTTCACATCTTCATGTTGATTAAGTCATCATGAATTTTTCATTGACTCGCGTGCGTTTGCAGGTTGCCCAACTTATGATGATAGACTGCAAACGTGCAATTCCATTGTTGATCCAGCATAGAGATCTAATTAGTCCACAGGATGTTGTGTCACAACTTATCGCTGCAAAGAATAAGTTTGACGTCCAATACTTTTTGCATCTGTATCTGCATTCACTATTTGAGTCATATCCACATGCTGGAAAGGATTTTCATGACATGCAGGTTTGTAGAAATTAGCGAACTTTCTTTTTTCAACTCTTTTAGGGTGGTAACCATCTAAACTTGCTTGGAAATCTCGTGTTGTAAATCTTAAAAGTCAACTAATTAAGGAAAGGACTTTATTCATATGAAAATCATATGCATCCTTTTGCCTTTAGCTTTTTATTGAAAATTGAAAGGCAACAAAAACTAAAGGCAACTAGGGATCAGGTTGAATACCTGTG
>CAIGRL010102597.1:0-11582 GCA_903798325.1 Fraxinus xanthoxyloides
CATTCGGTTCTTCAGTTCTTGTTCTAGAGATCCGACCCAAACTTATCGGTTCTCGATTCGGGTACCCATTTAGTTATTTAACTTATGAAGAACCTCTCGATTCGATTCGGTTCGGTTCGATTCGGTTCGGGACTTTTGGACACCCCTAGTGCAAATTTTGGATCTCCTTTTGCGGTGCATGTGCAGTGATTTTGTTGGTGGTCGTCGTGTTGGCGATGGTGGTTTTGTGGTTGTGGCAATCGTGTCTTTAATAATTTTAGATTTGATATTTTTGTGGTGGTTGGGTTGTGAAGTTGGCTGCGGTGGTGATATTGTTAGTGCTGGTGAGGTGGTCATGGTTGTGGTGATGATCATCTCTATGGTCTTGGGGTGGCATAGGGAGGGAAAGGGGTGTTACTTATTTGATTGACTGTGACCAATAAACTGGTTAAATTGTAACAATAAATATTATGTGACCTAAAAAATGTGATCATGACTTACGAGAAATAATTTTTGATTAGTTAATTTAATGATTTTCTACTGTGAAATAAATTGTGTCTTATAAATTTTATGATTTGTGACCGAAAAATAATTTGTGATCAATTAATTCAATAATTTGTGACCAAATTGTAAAGAATTGTAATTTTAATCTATTTAATTAATAAGATATATTTATTATTAATTATTTCATGAATTTTTCTAATTAATATCTGATTTTTTTTATGTTTTAAACCATGTTTCTTAGTTTTGAAATGAGTCATAATTAATCTCTTAGTTATGAATTTTTCACACCTATTTATTATAAGTGGAAATTACACCAAAACAGATTTTTTAAGATTATAATTCAAAAATAAGATATAAAGTTTACTTATTCATAAATCAAATGATAATTCAACTATTAATATTAATAGGATAAAATATTCACCTCACCCAATTATATCCAATCTACCAAATTTAATCAAAACCTTAAAACATTTTCTTTTCCTCTCTTCTTGTCCCCTCTTCCCACCTCTCTCACACAATCGGCTGATTACCTCTCTCCATTCTCTCTCTATTCTTTCCATCGTCGAAAGACCGCCATCGGAAGATCAGGCCAAGCAGCATTCATAGCGGTGCTCACATCGCTGGGAGCGACGCTACGTTGTAGCGACGATGACGTCGCATGCATGTGACAGTGCCGATTGAACAACATCACGATGCTGCCTTGCTAAAGGTCCACTGCACGTTACGACACGACTTTTCAACAGTCGATGCTGGTGTTGACAGCAACACCACTAGCGCTAGCGTCCAGCGACTGTGAAGTGTAGAGTTGCTTAGTGTTGTTAATGGTAGAGTATCCCAATAGCATTGCCCGACAACAACAAAGCTACAGTAATGCCATCGATCATAGAGAAAAATTAAGGTTTGGGTAATGATTTGGGGACGGGGATATCTGGTGTGATTTTTGAAAATATAGGTCATTGCTTGCAATTTCATATTGGGAGTCAATTTACAAATGACGACGATAGTGGTTGTGGTGGTGCAGTGGGTGGTAGTAGTGGTGAAGAGCGCCTGTGACTAATATTTGAGTAATTGTGACCTATAATTTGTTAATTTGTGATGGTCGTGTTGTAGGCTACGGTGGTGAGGGGGTGGTCGTGGCAATGGTGGTGGTTGTCGTTGTGGTGTTGAGGTGGTTGTGGGTGGAATGGCGTGGGGTAGGGTTTGTGACCAATTATTTGATTGATTCTAACCAATAAATTGATTAATTTGTGATCAAGAAATACTATATGACAAATTATTTCAGACCGTCAACAATAAATTGGATATTTTGTGACCAATATGATCGATAATTTGTGACAAATAAATAATGTGTAATGTAAAAATTTGAATCGTGACTTATTAATTCAATAATTTGTGACCAAATTGTACGTGATTTTAATATATTTAATTAATTATTTCATAAATAATTTAATAATATCCGATTTTTGAGATTTTAAACTTATTTCTTAGTTTTGAAATGGATTATTTTCATATTGATACCTTTTTTTTTTGGGGAGTTTTGCATAAACATCTATAGTTTGCTTAATTGGAACTCCAATTAATTTTTCACGGATCAAATTGCTTCTTGCTACTGGGGTGATTGACAAAAAAATCTTTTAGATATAAATGAGTTTCTTGATGTTTAGCTCTTGAAAACTGGTTATCTCCAATTGTTGCCAAAGTTTGCTACCCACTAGCTCCCATTTCTTGATGTGCGGTGCATCATATTTATTATTATGATTATCATAATCATAATAGGGTTAATAAAAAATTGGTGCATTTCACACCCCATATCGTCCTTGCATAAGTGGAGATGGAGGCGGGGATGGGACACGAAAATCTTTGATTGGGCACCTCCTCGTCATTTCTAGGCAAATTCATGATATAACTATATCGAATCAAGTTATGCTTGAAACAAGAAGTGAGTATTTTTATCCAAAATTATCCGAACAAAACCAAATCAGAGTAAACCATTCGGCTTGGTTAATTAATTAAAATTTTAATGATTCCAATTATTAAAATCAAGATCCGAATGTTCTGGACCGATTCTCAATTCTATTGAATTTTCATTCAGTTCATGTACTCGAACGTCCAACTTCCGGAACTTGGACCCGAACCAAACGGCCAATAACAACGCTGGATCCTCTTATAAATATACTCATCGGACACGCACTCACGTCACACGGGTTTGAGAGAAGAAAATTAGAAAAGAAATGGACATCTCATCAACACCAGAGGTTTGAACTTTTAACTCCCCGAAGACTCCCCCGAATCTCAAGAATCTGTAACCCCTTTCCCCCAATTCCCAAACCCTAAATTATACGTACAGCATCTCCTGTATCTACATATTTTCTCGTACACAAACCCTTAACGATGGCTGCGAAAACGGAAGGACAGGATAAGGTATTGGCCACGGCGCAGCGCATCGTACAGAGCCTCCATAACACTTCCGACACCGACGACATGCTTCTTATCCTCTCGGCGTTTGATAACCGTCTCTCCACGCTATCCTCCTTTGTATCGTCGGATGAACCTTCGTCGGGTGCCCAGAAGTCTGCCTCCTCCGCCGTGGACCCCCGCTTCGAGGCCGCCGAGCAGATCATATTAAACGAGGCTAATTCGTCTGCTTTAACAGATGATTACTTGGCTGCGGTTGATGAGTTGATTCAATCTACCGAGGAATTGAATTTGAACTATCGAGATGGGGCGACTGATGCCAGATGTGACATCATGGACCGGGCGGAGAACGCGCTGCAGGTGGCAATGATGCGCCTGGAGGATGAGTTCGGGCACATTCTCATCCGAAACACGGTGCCCCTAGACCCGGAGCGACTTCACCGCTCCTCTCATTCCTCGTCGACAGTAGCCATTGCCGCCTCTCATATTTTTGATGATGATGTGAGCGAAAGCCTGGATAATGTCAGTAGTGGGCGGTACAGCCACCGCCGCCGTGGACAGGGCATGAGTTTTGGGGGAGATGATGTGCCCCTTGATTTGATACACCAGGATGCAGTAATTGATTTGAGGCAGATCGCAGATCGCATGATCCAATCGGGGTATGAAAAGGAATGCTGCCAGGTGTATTGTAGTATCCGCCGTGATGTTCTTGATGAATGTTTGCTGATTCTCGGGGTTGAAAAATTGAGCATTGAGGAGGTCCAGAGGGTTGAGTGGCGTTTGCTGGATGATAAAATGAAGAAATGGATTCAAGCAGTTAAAATAATTGTTCGAAGACTTTTGCCGAGTGAAAAAGACCTCTGCGAGCAGATATTTGGCGGGTCTGATTTGATCAAGGAAGTTTGCTTTTTGGAGACAGCAAAGGGCTGCGTAATGCAGTTGTTGAATTTTGGAGAGGCTATTGCTGTTGGGAGGAGGTCCTCAGAGAAACTGTTTAGGATTCTTGATATGTATGATGCATTGGCAGGGGCTTTGCCAGACTTGCAGTCGCTATTCATGGATGAAGAGGCAGGTGATATGGTATGTAGCGAGGCCAAAGGAGTATTGGATGGTTTGGGTGAGGCTGCCATCGGGACTTTCATTGAGTTTGAGAATGCAGTTCAGACGGAGTCTTCTAGGAAGACATTGCAGAATGGTGAAATTCACCCACTCACACGATATGTTATGAATTATGTGAAGTTGGTAGTGGATTATAGTGATACTCTCAATGCACTTTTGGAGAATGCAGAAGACAATGCAGAGGAGGAGTTAAGACGGGTGGAGAGTGGAAACAGTGACAATTCAGAGATGAAAAGCATGTCCCTGATAGGTCGGCGCCTGTTGGCATTGATTAAATCTTTGGAATCAAATCTTGAAGAAAAATCGAGAATGTATGAGGATACGGCAATGCAGTATATATTTTTAATGAACAATATACTGTATATCGTACAGAAAGTGAAAGACTCGGAGCTCCAAAACCTTTTGGGAGATAACTGGATTAAAAAGCGACGGGGCCAGATTCGACAGCATGCTACACAATATCTTAGGGCATCATGGAGCAATGCCTTATCTTGTTTGAAGGATGTAGGAATTGTGGGGAGTTCAAGTAATGCATCAAAGGTGGCTTTGAAGGAAAGATTCAAAAATTTTAATGCTTGTTTTGAAGATATTTATAGGATTCAGACAGCTTGGAAGGTCCCAGATCCTCAGCTTCGTGAAGAGCTCCGGATATCCATTTCGGAAAAAGTGTTACCAGCTTATCGCGCTTTTGTGGGTAGGTTTGGCAGCCATCTAGAAAGTGGGAGGAATGCTGGTAAGTACATAAAATACACTCCAGACGATTTAGAGAATTATTTGTTGGATCTATTTGAGGGAACACCCCTTGTTCTGCACCATATGAGACGAAAAAGTACATAGAATGCGAGACCAGAAACAGGTATGCTTACCGCCCTGGTCAACAAGTAGTTGCACTCCCTACATTTAGCTTGGTCATGTACTTGTTGGTTTGGATGTGTTGGAACAAATTATTGTGAAAGATGTCTGCCCTTCTCAGTATACTGTAATAATTCTGTACATGTATTGTGTTTTATGTGTTTGACCTAAATTTTGTTTCATGTATTTGTAAACATTAATCATATTTAGAATTGGAAGATATCTTGGGCAAAATGGCATAGTAGTCTGTTAATGGTCAAATACCTTGCAGCATTTAGGTCTTGAATTTTGGATATGCTACTTGATATGATTGCTTACGTTGAAGAGTAAAAGGTAAAATGAAATGGGAGGGAGGGGAGTGAGTGAGAATTGGAAGCTACCAGTGGCAGATGTATACTGTCCTCCAAACTGAGTTTTGCCTTCTAAATGATTTTTCTTCTTTGTAGTACTCGTCCATTTTGGGTTTTCTATGCGATCTCACGTGTTTGGTTATGGAACTTGATAGTGAATGTGGTGAACCAATTATGAGCGAAGACCAAGTTGTCTGTCAGTTTTGTTTGCAGCCTTTAAACATGCCATAAATTATTCATAAACGCGTAGCATTCGGGATATTATTTCAACGAGTAATTAGCTTAGCTAGGCAGGTATTCCTGGATAGGTGGCTTACTGTGTGATAATGTGACATGATGATATGGTATATCATAGAACCTGGTTTCAGGGTGGCTGGTAATTGATTAATAAGGGACCTTATTATAACCTTATCTAATAATAGGGTCGCCATCTTTTGGGGTAGATTACGAACATACTGCCTTCAAAATGTCTAGAATGTTAAAAAATTTAAATATGAAACACAAGAAGCAGCTTAACTGATGATTGCTTCCGGCTTTAGAATACGATAATGTGGATTTAAAGTTAACTTACCGTTTATCCAGATGAAGATTAATATTGTTGGGGGCATTCTTTTTGTTATTAATATTCCATCCGATGACTCCAAGGATTGAAATCCCAAGGGAGCGTGCACTCTTCAAGCATTCAGTTATATAACAGCAATGAGTTTCCCCAAGGTTCTTCATCCAACTTTCCGATCTCAAGTATCCTCATAAACCAACGACCGGTAGATCATCTACAGTTGCAACCTCAAATGGGGACTTCTCGTTCTTATCTCCTGGCGATGAGTCAGGACCAACAAACAAGAGTACACTTGATGTCACTTCCATGATTTTCAATTTATCGCCTGCTTTGATCAGTAAAACTTCAGACTGCATCGACTTTGAAGGACCACAACATCAGTTCAATACATGTTCTAAATATTTTATGAACCATTGTTCTGTAAGTAAGAATTATGTCAGACACGGGATAGACACTGTTTTAACCACGATTTTTATCCCAGCTCAACTGGGGTTGTCAAGTACTTGCCATTGTACCAATTTACCATGAAGGAAGCAGAAAGCGTAGGTCCATTAGAGCGATTTGATCTTCAAACAGGTAAAAACTAGAGGTGTGCCTAAATTAGTCCCCGTTTGGCTATTAAAATTATAATATATTTTTCTCTATTTTTATCAACCAAACATTTTCCAATGAAATAATATTATACGTAAATCAATTTTTTTTTTCTTTTTTAACCACATTCTTAAAAAAAGAAATATTATTTTAAAATTTACAATCTCAAATAATGGGGGTCAAACGGGGATTTAATATGGTAAGTTGTCATTGCAAATTTTCTGGTTGTATTAGATCTTCCAGCACATGTAGCAATGAGCTGAAATGAAAAAGGATTCGTGTGGCATGCCCCAAATTCTTGAGGAATAATACTCTCTCCAAATCTACCAATAAGATGCACAAAAAAACATTGCGGACCATCATATTTGCGGATCATCGATGAACTCACCGGATTAACCAACCAATGTTAGCTTTCGTCATTATGAATTGAACAGAGGCAAAAACCTCAATAACTGATACCAGTAAAAAAGTCATAGAGAAGCCTGGATTAACTTGTACATAAAACAAGTAAGCGTAATCTTCAACAATGAATTATTTTTGCATGAGGAACGTATTTTTTTGACCATATCATCTGCAATCACCATCGAGAAGTTCAAAAACATTAAAAAATTAATGCTTAGTTTGTTGTTGATGTCTCTCTCACTTGCACAGACGGTTATACACCATGAGCATTAACCTCATTTCAGATGCCATCCTTCACTCCTTTGTCACTCAATTTCTCCCTCAAGTTTCAAATTGTTTTCCGATCTTTTTGGAACTGTGTGGCAATCATGTTTGCGTTTGTAGAATGGATTCTTATGCTATGTAACTCCATGTTGGTTAGCTATTTTTATATTTTGAATGCTTAGACAAACACAAAGCAACTTGCATGCCCATTTTGTCTTAGCTTTTCATGGCAAATGTTTTCCACTCTGACAAACAATTTTGCCAGTTCTAACCAACAGACTCAATGTGCAACCAGGTAGATGCAATCAGTTCTAATAAATATCAACATTTGCCATAAAACAAACTCAAATTTCAGGACACAGTCAAGAAGTCTGTTCATTATTGACAGCCAAGAGAATGCTGGATACAGATGTGTACAAGAAACACCAGGAAAGACCAGAAAGCAGCCAAATTAATCACTACAATGACAATTTTGTTAATAGAAAACTCCATTAAAAAAACAAACCAGCTCAAGTTAGACCCTACTGTTGGCAGGCAGGGGCAGAACACCATCAAAAAAGTCACCAAAATATCCACGGGGTTCGTGTACTAGCTTCGAGATAATGTCTCTTAGTGTAATCACCCCCTCTAGATCACCAGTCTCATCCACTACATAAATCCGGTGGATCTTCATCGAATCAAGTTTCACAATAACTTCTTTCAGCGTCTCATCTCTTCGGCATGTAACCATGCCACTCAACAATGGTGACTCTTTTTGATGCTCCTCTAGATAGCGTCTAATTGCTGTCAGGAAGTTCTTTGCAGTGATAGACCTGAATTAATATGCCAAATGAGCGCATCAAAACTCACAATTATCTACTCACGAATCATGATTTAGAACAATGCCCCATAATTATAACGAGACTAACTGAGAAATAAGAATTGCATAACCCACTTAAGGTGCAATGTGAATTGGCGGCCTTAATTAAGATACAAATATTGCACACCTCTCCATAGTTTTTGAGTCCTCAGAAGTCCGGGAATTTTAAGTTCAATGTGGAACTGAACATGATGCCCTCCTCAAATAAAAGAGAGAGAAAAATTATGAACCTGTATTCGTTGTAGATTTCAGGAGCAATGAGAAGGAACTGGATATCTCTGATGCTTATATTACCAATTGCCTTATTTCCACCCCTTTGAACCACTGGTAATCCTCCAACTCCATTTTGTCTCATTAGTTTAAATGCTTGCAGCACAGGTTCATCCTCACACACCTGAAGAAATTAAAGAAACATAAATAAAACTCTGAGAATCCCAAGTAAACTAGAATATGTATTTGAGATGTAGATATTTGCAGATATCTGCTCAAACTACAGAAATAGAGGAACTAAGCCCGATGTTAGTTGTGCACTACTCAATATTCAAATGGAGACGTGCAATTCCGGATCTACTGATGTTAAAGAACTCTGGTATTCTGATTTATGCAGCTTATTTAAGACCACAAGATGCAGGTAAATAAGCCTATGTTTGGCTCATGTTCATAAACCGGTTATTAACACTCAAGCCAGTTTTTATCCACACGTTTTGAGGGACCTACCTATGCTATCCACTTATTCACCACTCATTTCTATCTATTTATAAACACTTCCCAAACATATTCCAAGTACAATTCAGACGAAGGCCTTATACATATTTACAAATTTAAGAGAAATTCTATTATTCTGCTGTTACAATTGGTTTACACAGCGATAAGAAGTTGCAATCTTGATCGTTAGACTAGTCTTGTCCAGTAATGTGTACCAACATGCATTTAAGGTTTTGGATAGCTATCCTGATTAAACTAAATAATAAATACTATACCGGTAAAATCATCATTTGTGCAAACAAAAGAATAGAATTTAAGCCTCAAATGCCAGCCAAATCGATGCAATTTCTTCCCACCCAATCCCCCCAAACAGCACGAGAGAGCAGGAGGGAGAAACAAAATCACATGGAAAGAAATACAAAAACAGAGCCAGCAAACTACCATCTACATGGGCCATATTCAGACCGATTTAGGCAGAAGAGAATTCTGACAATACAAAACGAGGTTCTTCATATACAGTTATGGAGACACGACACATTACATCCATTCAAAATCGTGTCAAGCAATGAACTAGATTTTATATTATATTTACGCACCTTAATAATCTGACTAGATTTTATTAGTGGCAGACCAAGTTCAAATAGTTTTTTCGATCCCCAGCTTTCAAACCAATGAAGTCCAGAACATTCTTCCAACATGTGAATAACAGCGGATTGTGTGATGATGTTGTCAATCTTTGCTTCCCCTAAATCAACCACAGGAACACTCTTCATTCTGTATTTTGATAGCAGCAGGAGCATCGTCAAAAAAGAGTTAGATTTCTGCAACGCGAGAAATGGAGCCCAGCGAAAAGATCCCGAGATATCCCCAACCTGTTTATTCATCAATTAACGCAAAGAATTAACTTCGGATAATAGACTGGAAGTCTGAAAGGAGAAAGGTCATTTCAAGAACATGAGAAATATTGAAATTATGAAGTTAGAGCCGGAAGTAGAATGAGCAACTAGAGCCGGAAGTAGAATGAGCAACCTTTGTCTCCTTATAGAAGTCGGAAGAAGTAAGCATCTCGAAAAATTTTCCACAAGTTGCTGTAGGAGAGTCAGGGTGTATACTTTTAAACCTCGGTGAAGACATTCCATTACTTGCAGCTGCAACAGCAGGACCAAGATAATTATCTGAACTATTCATTGCCAAATCGAAGAAATCGACACCTTCCATCTTTTCCGACTGCCACAAAAATTAAAATGTAACTTCTTTTCAGCTTCATATTTAAAGGATCTTTGAATAAGATCCATGAGAAGTACTTGACATTTTGAAATAATTAGGAAAGTAAAATCGGCTAAGTAATATTAACAGATAATCGAGTAAATACATTTTCTACTTTATTCAACTTGCTTATAAATTTTTTAAACAAGATCTCAAGGCTACAGATTATCAATATACAGAATCCAGAATTTTAAAGAAAAAAGAGAGAACAAATGAAATCCTTCAGCCTGACAAATGAAATCCTTCAGCCTGTCCTTGTAGGTACTTTTTATTTAGTGCAACAGTTTTATAAGTGCGACTGCAAGGCAGATCAATTTTCTGTCATAAAGGCCCACCTTAAGGTGATGGAACAAAAAGTTTGTATCAAAGATTCATTTAAGGGAAAAACAACCATATCGGTGACTTTTTGTTTTCATTCTGCAGTAGAATAACCATCACTATTTAATTTCATTACGAATTGCTTCCATCAGTGATGAGAAAACTGTAGTGAGATATAAAATGTTATCCAAATACTCCCATATACAGGTATTACATAGGTCTACAAACCTGATGCAAGATCCACACAACAATGCCGGCAAACTCTGCAATGCCTATGTATCTGTCAATCCAACTCGCATCTTCAGGCGCTTTGCAATCCACCACAGGTGCACTGAGGATTTTATTCCGGGCAAGTAACTTCACGGCTTCAGCTAGACTTGAGTCTGAACTTATCTCAGTAACTGTAAAGAAAAGCTAAATGAGGCCGATATATCTAATAATTCCGCAGAGAATTTAAGAAAAATAAAGACCATATGAAAATGGTTGAAGGCAAATAATTCTCTTCCCCTTTCCAATAGAACAAACTTTTAGATGATAGAATTGTGTAATACAGTAGTATTAGAGAAACAATGCTCGTGAGATTAGTCTGACCATTACCCATTATTCCCATTTGCTACACCTTTCAGACATCCTCCCGATATTGACGAGGCATGCTAAAGTTATAAATAATTAAATGTATTTGCCTACTTAAATCTTTAGAATTAACTCTTTGAGCAAAACTGTCCAGGGCTCGCTCGGATTATTTCATTATCATACCGAAGTTAAACATTAGCAACTTGAGGAAGCACGGGGAGAAAGTGTAGATAACCAAAAACTTATCAACATTGCCTGCCAAAGCTGCCAAATGCATTAGAACCGAAATCAATGCAGCTATCAACCAAATATATGCAGATCAAATCAAAATCCTATAACCGTCCGTCAGTCCCATCCTTACCAGACAGTATGTACAAAGCATATCTCTATGATATCTGCCACTTGCTAGAATCACATTAAATGGAGCTACATTTAGTTACACAAATACAAAAAACTTCTTCAGGGCATAACATGACCGAAACTTTTAGTGCATGTCAAAAAAATCCCAGAAACAAAAGAATGCTATCCCCCTTATATATCTTGGAAAAAACAAGTTGGATTAAATTCCGGGTATGATTCAATTTTCTGATATTGTTCGTAGATATACTTTACCGAACAAAAACACTCTTGTTCATTAGCTATTGTCTTTCATAACAATCCCATATAAATACACAGTAAGAAAGGAAGAAAACAAGTATATGGGGATGATCGTCCAAACTGCAGTCGAATTACACATATACCCCTCCCGGAGATGAAAAATTGCCGGTCAGTGTAGGCAGGGTCCGTGGTGGCTAGTCCAAAAGATCAAGTCTTTTTTTTTTTTTTT
>CAIGRL010102652.1:0-11150 GCA_903798325.1 Fraxinus xanthoxyloides
CAACCAACATATTTTGTTCAAAATTAACTTTTAAACAAAAATAAATGTAAGAAAAAAAAAAGTTACTTTATAAGTAAAAAGTACTTGTAAAATTAAAAAATCATTTGTTTATAAAGTAAAAATGCTACTAATAAAACAAATATTCACTTATAAAATATAAAAAGTTACTTATTAGAAAAAAGTTCACTAATGTGAAAAAATTATTTAAGAACTACAAAATTTACTTATAATAAAAATACTAACTTAAATTTTTAAGTAAATATTTAATTTTTTAAGTTAATTATTAACGTATATGTAAAAAATTACTTCTAGATAAAATATCGCTTATGAGTAAAAAAAATGTATAAAAGAGATTATAAACTGAAAATGTCACTAAGGGACATTTATTTATTGTTGTCCTCCTTAGAAAATGACCATAACTGGTACCCCAAAACTCCCAAGCAGGCCCTCAGTCATTTCTGTGCAATAGGTGGTAAAGTGTGACAATAGTAAATTTCACTTAGGAGGGGGTAACGTGTTCGTTCAAATTATTTATAATGACAGATTTGTTAATTATTCTAGTTCTGTTATCAGAAATTTAACAAAATAGGAATCTTGTAATTGTTTATAAAAATGCAGTGT
Organism: Fraxinus xanthoxyloides; assembly: GCA_903798325.1. Classification (NCBI taxonomy): domain Eukaryota; kingdom Viridiplantae; phylum Streptophyta; class Magnoliopsida; order Lamiales; family Oleaceae; genus Fraxinus; species Fraxinus xanthoxyloides. The sequence continues at coordinate 622 of CAIGRL010102652.1, forward strand.
GTAATTTGTAATTTCTAATGACAGAATGCCAACTCGTAAATATACTTAAAGAAAATAAAGAACAATACATTACAAACCAAAAAGAGACAAAAAGAGGACCTTGCAAGAAGAACTGGTAATGAATCACAAAATATTAAACATTTATTGTAGAAAGAAGGGAGATGAATGTCAATTATTTAGAATGTCAATTATTTACTCGCGTGAAACAGTACCAGTGTGACCCGGAAAAGTTCATGAGTTCAGGGTTGCAGTTTGGGATGGTGGAGTAGTGGGGAATAATTCGCTATATAATCAGGAGGCACACAAACATTAACAGAAAACCCAAAATTTACATTTTTCATTACTTTTTCCCCCTCGATGTAGAAAGCAAAACCACATGGAATAACAAAAAACCCAAAATTTATCTTTTTCATTGCTTTTTCCCCTCAATGTAGACAGCGAAATAGAGTTGTTTCCCACTGGATTTTGGTCCTTAATTTTCCACCTACTACACTTGAGAGGCGGCCAGTTTGAAAGTCGAGGAGAAAACCATAAACAACCACATCAAAAATTCAAGAGATATTGTCGAGAAAATAGGAAGATTACCATCAAGAAACAACAATTTGGGGGAAAGTTTAATTCTAATGAGATAGAAGATGCGAATGGCAATAAGGCTAAATCGAAATCAAATCATTCACAACAATCATATCGAATGAAAAATCAACATATATTTACACAAATCAATCTCATACAAACCTTTCAAGTTTGATGAGAAATCACTGCAACACAAAATCAACAGGTGCCAAAGGAAACCCTCAGCCGCTTGTCCCCTCCGATCGCGCTATATCAACAAGAATTAGAACTGGCCTAGGTTATTAGTTATATAGTTGCACTTATGAATTACACAAGGAAGATGGGCTTTCAATTGGTTCTGGGGATCAGGGCTTTCAGAGACAAAGCAGTTAAAAAGCAGCGTTTGGGAATTTTGAATCTGGAATTTTCCATATCAACTGCCCATGGAAGCTAACAAAGGAATTTAGTAATTATTTATAAAAATTACAATTTTTATTTGTTGCACCCCACTTCATTTTGCCTCATTATCAAACTTTTATGCTCTTAACAATTTTTCATATCATTCTTATCTACAAACTTTTCATTAGCTAACACAATTTTTATTTGACGACAATTTCATGTTCAAAAGTCCATCAAAATAACGTAAATCGACGTATATCCTCATCGTATATTTAACAAGTAAATAAATAAAAATTGCAAAAAAATAATTTTTTCCTTATTTCAAGGTATGAAAATAAAATAGTTTAATAGAAATCATTATTAAGAATTAGACGTACCAATTAATAAAAGGTTGAGGATAAAAATTCGAGGAAAAATAACGATAAATTAAGCATAAATTTGGGAGAGATTCTCGGCAAATTTTTTAGAATATCTTTTACCGTTTCACCGTAAAAATTAGCCGTCATTATTGATCAAGAAATATAAAATTACGTATATACCATTTTCACCTCTAAAACACTAATTTTGAAAGGAGGATATTTATGAAAATTCAACTGATTTTGAGTCAGACTTTTACGGCTAGAAGGGGCCCACTCTCAGTCCAATTTTTCGTTACAATTTGGTGAAAATATCCTCCAAACAAGGGCTAAGCATGTTATTACATTTTGGAATAATTGGGTATTTTGAATAAAACCTATTATTTTTGTTCAACTTTACTGCGACATTTTATGTCTTGTGACCTATAATGAGTAGTTTTTGACGTGATATTTGATTATGGTGTATATAATATTTCTTTTTAATGTGAAATTAGGAAAATTTGTATTCAAATTAATTTTGTGTAGTGTTTGGTTGATGATGAATTATCGAAAGTGAAAATTGATGTTTTGGATTTATGTTTTTTTCCTCTTGAGGAATTTTGTTTTTACATCAAGTGAAAATTATTTTTCTGGAGGCTTTTAATCTTACTATCATTCAATTATTTCAATAGTGTCTTACTTTTCGTTTTTCAATATATAAGAAATACTACAAACTCATTATCATATATGAATTTCGTACTATTAATTCTCAATTAATTAATATTCACACTAATCTAAACTTAATGAATCTTGATTTATATGAATCTAAGAGTTATTATAAATGAATTAATTTATATTCATATATCCAGAAATTTTAATGGGATGTTTAAATTCATATATTAACAATTAATTATTATACACCAAATATAGTATAAAAACGTTGCTCATTTGTAGTATTTTATCATCACAAAAAATTTGAATATTAGAAGTTGAGTTTTAAGAATACTTTTTCTCTTAAATTTTTATCCTAAAATTTATTCTCTTTAGTTCGTTTGAGACTCATCAAATTCTTCAAACAAATTGATATCAAATATTACTTTTATATCACTTATAAAATATTTCAGAATAACGTACAATGTACGTTCAACTCTAACTAGTACTCATGAGTGAAAATTGGGCATCCACAAAGCTAGTCCATATTCAGGGTATGTTTGACAGATATTATTTTGGAAGAATGAATTTTGGAATAGTAGATTGATGGAGAACGTGTGATTGAAAAAGAAGGAAAAGTTATTAATGTGATGTAAAATATTATTTTTTTAAAAATTTTTTGTTGAAAGTATGTTTGACAGATATTATTTTGGAAGAATGAATTTTGGAATAGTAGATTGATGGAGAATGTGTGGTTGAAAAAGAAGGAAATGTTATTGATGTGATATAAAATATTATTTTATTGAAAAATGTGTGGTTACAAATGAGTAGAAGAATGAGAATGAGATTTTTAATGAGAATCAAATGGGGACTAAATAACAAACAAAATGTTCGAATATGAAGAAAGATCCTCGTGTCGTATATCTATTTATCTTTGTCAGTGTTTGCATATTAAAGAAATTATCCACCAATTGAATACGTATATTAAATAATTTCTAGTATTTTGTAATGTGGATATGTTAGATCAAATTTTAGATTGCATGCTTTGAATGTTATAGGTCATTCTAGAATAGGATGTCAGCTTGATAGCGTCAGGTAAGGTTTGAATTACTAAAAGGGCAGAAAGTTCTGGACCTCTTGGAGTTCCTCTTGAATTGGAACTACATATAGTGGATTATATCTGTTTACTATTTTCTTCTATGTTTGCATTATACTGCAGCTTTGGTTAGCATCAAGCATTGCTTCTTATCAACATTTTTATACTTTCAGCTATATACCTTTCTCGAGGGAACCATGAAAGCAAGAGTATGAACAAAATATATGGTTTCGAGGGTGAGGTCAGATCCAAATTAAGCGATGCATTCGTGGACCTTTTTGCGGAAGTATTTTGTTGTTTACCTTTGGCTCATGTGATAAACGAAAAAGTTATTGTGGTTCACGGAGGCCTTTTCAGTGTAGATGGTGTCAAGCTCTCTGACATCAGAGAAATTGATCGGTTTTGTGAGCCTCCGGAGGAGGGTAAGCACCAAATGCAGTTTTTTATTTCCCATCTTCACTTAGCTATTGTGGTTTCTTTTTCTACATTATTCAAGTCATCCAATATAGGTTTCGCATACACGAAAATCTTCATAGAACATAATCACTGTTTTGGGATTAGGTTCTGTTACGGTTGATTCTGCAATATGCTTGACCTTCTTTATGATGAGTTCTTCTGCGTTAGCTTGAAAAATCATGTCAACTTCTCGGAGCAGTTATATGTTCAAAACGATGATACATCACCTCCAAATCTATAGCAGCAATTATTTATAGGTAGACTTAATTTATTCTTGTTTAATGTTAACCAGGGTTAATGTGCGAATTGCTGTGGAGTGATCCGCAACCTCAGCTAGGGCGGGGCCCAAGTAAGCGTGGTGTTGGTCTTTCATTTGGTGCAGACGTAACAAAAAGATTTTTGCAAGACAACAGCCTGGGTAATTTTTTGTGGCAGTTTTGAATCTTTCTCAAGTCTGAGATTTTAATATGCACTACATTGACTATTCTCATGTTCTTATATTACAGATTTAGTCGTCCGATCACATGAAGTAAAGAATGATGGCTACGAGATTGAGCATGATGGTAAACTTATAACAGTTTTTTCTGCTCCAAACTACTGTGATCAGGTAACTTGATTATCTGTTTTCGTCTTACTCGCCTAATCTTTAAATCTCTGCACATTGCCGTGTCAAATGCAATTTTCAGCATTTTTTAGGCTGAATTAGTGCTCAAGAATTGAGAAAGTTTGAGTTTCAATGTTCGGTTTTGTTTTAACTATGATCCATTTCCCCTTGATTATCTGATACTTGATGCAGATGGGAAACAAGGGAGCATTCATTCAGTTCGAAGCCCCTGAGCTGAAACCAAATATCGTCACATTTTCAGCTGTGGTTCGTGACTTCTTTAAACCCTGTTTCAGATATCGATTCAAAGTTGACTTTTTAGATATTACACTTGACACCAAATTTCTGTGATGAATTGCAGCCGCATCCTGATGTCAAGCCAATGGCTTATGCCAACAACTTCCTTCGGATGTTCTCATAATACAGTATACCTAACTCGACTCTTAATAACTACATTCTATAATGCTATACTTAGTTTTTGCTACACATTGCTGGCAGAATGCTGAAGAAGAATACATTTTCGTCGAAGAAGATGACATCTGTACGCTATTTTTTCGAACTTCTTTTTTTTTTTTGTCTGTTGTGTAGACTGGTAAATTTAGGTTAAGCTGTAAAAATTGGCACTAGTGAAAGTGCCATGTACAATGATTGTTGTCATCCTCATTTATTGTGAATACTTCAAATCACTTTATCAATAATCAATCTAATGTACTTGTTTTTGTAATTAATTTTTCATTTTCTTTTTTTCTAATGTAATGCATGGGGATTATTTTATTACTAGTTTGGTTTGTGCATTTTTTAGGTTGAATTGGATAGAATTAAACGGGATAATGGAATAGAGAAACATGATAGTCGAGTTATATCCAATATAGCATGCTAAATATATATTACTTTTAGCAATTGCCTCTTATAAAATGGTACACTTCTTTGAGATGCTAATGACACTTATCAATGTTATGACTTGATTGAATTGATCAGGTTTTGTGTTTGCTCTCCAATAATTATTAGTTCGAGTTCCCTCAGAGTCACTGAGCTGAGTACCTGATTGTAAACTTCAGAATCTCATAGAATTAGTCGAGGTGCGCGCAAGTTGATCCGAATATTCACGGTTATTAAAAAAAATAAAAATAACTCGATAGAATTCATTAAAATTGTACTCACGAATGTATAAAGTGACTTGTGTTTGTTATATCTATTCACTAATCTATAGGGTCGAATGGAGAATTTGGCATTATGTCTCATCAAAAACTTGTTGGTTAGACTTTCAATTCAAGTTTCATTCCCAATTAGTTTTTGTTAGCTCAACTAATGTCATATCAAGTGTAATGGCCACTAAATCTTCACATAACAACTTCACATGGACTTACGAATTATCATTAAAGTGATTGATTATTTCTGGCCGACGTCATATTTTAGTTATATCGCAATTTTTTAAGTGTTTATTAATGATAAACGATATGGATAAAGTTAAAAAAATGATTTAAGATTTGTCAACTTGATGTATTGCTTTTCCTGTTAAGAATCAGAGCGTAACAATATTGTTTCGATGTCAAGATTTAACGAGTGGCGAAATCTAGTGTGAATTGTATTGGGTTGTAGGTTTAGAAATCTTGTGACCCAAATATGAAGCCCGACTTGACTCACGACCCACTTTAATTTGGGTCAAACATTTTACAAAGACCTCACAGTCTAAACCTCCAACCTGTTCCTCCCGCGTCGAATCCGGATCCACCGTTCCATCTCCGGCGAACCGACGGGCCAAATAGTTGGGTAGTGGGCCATTCGGGCAGTTTCACTGCTAACTTGAAGGGACGAGAATCACGTTAAGGGCTAAAACCATCGTCTTTTCTTCTTCAAAAATGGCTTCAAAGCTTCTGTTAACCCGACTCCGAACCGTAACCCGACCATCAAACCCGTTCAAGAACCTGAATTTTGAAGTACAAACTCTTATTCAAATAAGGCAATATTCAGATCCAATCAACCCAGCTGCCGCTCCTTCACCTGCCGTTGCCAATTTTAAGAGAGCTTCAAAAAGTTCCTTGAATGAAACCGAGCTCAAAAAATTCTCGGCCATTGCTGAGACCTGGTATTTTTTCCCTTTGTTTAGCAAAGACACTGCATGTTATTTAAATTTTCTAACTTTGTTGGTTTATTATTTTTACTTTTTGAATGAATTTTAGGTGGGATGCAGAAGGTCCTTTTAAGCCATTGCATGTGATGAACCCTACCAGGCTTGCTTTCATTAGGTCCACTCTTTGCCGGCATTTCGGGTAATTTTATTCATGCTTTACGAAATTATTCTACTTCATCGAGTTAATATTTACTACATCATAGGCTTTCTAGAAAAAAAGATTGAATTTTGATGCCGTTCTCTTCGTTAAAAAGTTTTTATTTGTTTACATGTCTTAAAATGTACAAATAGCTTGAGGTTATTTTGAAATTTTTTTGATGAAATATATGGCTTGGTGGTACTAATATATACTATAGAGACCATAGATCGAAACTTCTAACAGGTGAGTGCTACTACAGTAGAGAAGGAAGTAATGAGTATTTCAATCGCGCTTAACTTGTACTTCAATACATAAAAGAAAGAGACTTCAATACTTCGATCGCTTAACCTGGAAGGTATCATTCCAGTGTGAATTCTATGCCTAAAAGAAAGGCGCTATTCTCGATAGTTCTTCTTGCTTCAGTTCCCTGTGAGATTGATTGAACAGAGCTTCTTGCTACATCGAAATGCCCTACGAGCCCAATGCTACACTCATTTCAAGTCCTTCACGCACGAAGAATTTCAGTCGCATGATTACTGAAGTATCTATTAAAAACAAGGGTCTTCACAGGGATGGCTTGAGATGGGTTCTACTTTCAACAAGCCCTGCTGCCATTATCTAAATTGAAGCTTCACTTTCTTTGTGTAGGACTCAATTGTGTTGGTAGAATTACCATAATCTTGATGACACTTTTTAAGTACTATATGCATATATATGTCCACATTGATACTGTAAACAGTTTGGATTTTCGATCATCTATTTTGCCTCGTAGTTTGAGTTTGAGTAATCTTTCTTTATTTTGGAGCTATTGTAATAATGAGAATTGATGTTAAAATGTAGTATGTTTCTTATTCAGTTATTCTCTTATTAGCATAATTAAGAGGTTTGCAATGTTTAAGTACATTGTTTCTTCATCTAAATGGTGAAGTGATTTTTTTTTAGTTCATTAGAGCTAGATGGCCAATCATTTGGATCCCTCAAAAAAATATCCCCGTTGAAAAGCTCTGATCACTAGCACATAGGACATCCCCAATACACACCTAACATCTTCACAAAGCCAAGCTGGAAAAACTGTAACAAAATCTCAAAACACACATAATTCTGTCTTTTCAATACCTCACAAGCGAGCACAAGCACATGGTTAGTAACTGATATTTCATTATTTTTTATACTGGATATAGATATATATCAGGGTAGTGGAACGAGACTGCATGGGTTTATCTGATTTGTAATAGACAAAAACTGATGTCGTTGATTCTGGATAGTGTAGTGTTGAAATTGAGAATCGAGTATTTTGTCTTGTTTTCATTTTTCTTTGTACTTTTTTATCCTTGTAAATATATGTAAACATTTTTGTAGGTAAATCTAATTACATACACCCATTTCGACCTAAGTAAGCCCATTTCTTAAGCCCTAAACATGAAGAAAAACAAACCGGAATCAAATTTGAACACTTGTGCCCTTTGCACGGCAAAATTACATGTTTTTGTTGAAAGGAATAAAAGAAACTATGACAAGCACAAATATTTTCTTTCTCAGTCAGTAATCTATTGGAAGCTGATAATTATGTGCATGTTTCAGAAAGGATCAAAACTGTGCAAGGCCATTTGAAGGATTAAAGTTTGTGGATGTTGGTTGTGGAGGGGGAATTATATCTGAGGTATGCATCTTTAAGTTTTGACGATCCATCAAACTGATATTATTCATCGTAATAATCTGTCATGAAATTGCTCTCTCTCTCTCTCTCTCTCTCTCTCTCTTTTGGAAGGGAAAATCAGAATTCTTAAAACCACTCATGTTAACATCAACAAACCCTTATTCGTAATAATTTTAAGGTTGACTACATTAATCCCTTTCCTTCGCTCTGTCTTTAATTCATTACTTCAAGTCACTGTCGAGTCTCTCTAGATCTATAGGCCACTTGTGTTAATTGGAACCATAACTTGATCTTATCAAGTTGGCTGGTAGATACACTTGCATACTAAAATTGAGGATTGGATAGCTTTCTTATTTAATTTTTCTTTTACGTTTCAGCCTTTGGCTCGTATGGGAGCTAGTGTAATGGGAATTGATGCTGTGGAGAAGAATATCAAGATCGCACAACTTCACGCCGTATGTTTTATTATAGAACTGAAGTATATGAATCTCGTACATTTTACTGATGAATGAATGTACAAGCAAGCACAAAAGTGCATACTATTTCTCTTTCATTGCTAGTGCGCAGGGAAAGTACGATATCCAACTATCCTTTCGTTTTCTTTTAGTTTCTCTTTCCCTGATTTCCCCCACTGCAGACTTCCACGATCATTCAATTTCGGACAACTTAAATGACTGACCTATTCAGATTCCGTGGTGATCGCAATCGGGAAGGAGTCAAACCCATGTCCACATATTACTACTAATTCAGAAGTACAGCTACACTGCCATACCCAACTCAAATACAACGAGAGTTTCAGAAGTCCCACATATGCTTGCTTTTCCTATCCATCATTCTGAAATGGTTCCTAGATTCTGTTTTTAGTCATAATAACATTTTTAACCTTTTTTATGCATTATTCTTACCAATTTCAATATCCTATTTCAGTGAAATGTCTGTGAGCTCACAGAAGCAGGGTTGCCGGATGACGCAACATGTCTTTTTCATTAGAGTTTATCTTAAAACTTTCATGTACTCTTAAGAGTATTATTATTTGGATTGCATTTTGGGATTTAGTATTAAAACTGATGGGATTTTATATCTTTCCCAGGATTTGGATCCTAAAACTTCATCCATAGACTATCGTTGCACAACAGCTGGTACGCATCATACTTGTTTATTGACTATGAAGGTTGAAAATTTGATTAATTGTTTACTGCTTTCACATATTCAAATCAATCTCTCATATGTAATTGCACGTCCTGTGACTTGGTCTTAATGTTACGCTGTGGCCCATTTGCTGGAAATGAGCATATTTATCTGATGATTGTTATACTTGAATTATTTTATTCATGTATCGTTATTTGAACTTTTTTCTTTGATGCTCCCTGGTGCACGAGTGTTTCTTATATCCATTTTTATGTTTTGAGTAGGGGGTAGAACAAAATCGTCTAATTACTGGCATGACTCTTTTCTTTATTATGGCATGAAAAGTTTATTAATTACTTTATCATTCTTTTGGTGCATTTCATATGGGTGTGTTTTAGCTTTTGGCTTTTCGTGTATTATTGCCTGGAAAGTTCTGATTGCTATTGCTGACATTTATGTGGTCATAGTTATATCAAAGTCTTCATTTCTTAAAGCTTTTACTAGCTGAACCTCTGAAATCGTTCTTCAGAAGCTGATGCATATTGCAATTGTGTGAACAGAAAAGCTTGTGGAAGAACAGAGACAATTTGACGCTGTAATTGCATTAGAGGTACGTCAATGTGTTGATGCTGGAGCAACTTCCATATGATGACATGATTTCTTAAGAAATACAATAGTATATTATACTAAAGACCACGTGAGTGTATGGTATAGAGTAAGAGTATGTTTGATAAGGTTTTTTCAAACTTATAAGCCTGTCAAGCATTAATTTTATCCACGCATTCTATATGATCCAAAATTTTCATCCCCACATTCTGTAGCACTCAAGCTTATAATCTACAAAAAGCTTTACGAAATTATGCTAAGTGCCTAATTGGCATAGCTTTTGCTTCTTGTAGAAAAGTTTTAGAACCTTGAATTAGTTTCCTCTAAAAACTCTTTTAATCAAATAAAGCACTAAGAAAATTATACACACAGGCCCAAAAGTAGTTCTTAGTCTCTAAAGTTAAAAAAAAAAAAAAAATGGCCACGCCAGAAGGGCCGTAAATTGTTAATGTTTTACCATATATGTTGTTCTTTCCTTCATTTGACACAGCAGATGCTACTCCGCATGCTCTATTATTCTTTCTGATCTCAGTTTGCTTCCCTTTCCTTTGTTGTCTACTTTGAAGTATACATCTGATTGTTCGCAATTTACCTAGGTAATTGAGCACGTGGCTAATCCTTCCGAGTTCTGCAAATCCTTGTCGGAATTGACCAGTTCCAGTGGAGCGACTATCATCTCAACAATTAATCGATCAATGAGAGCATATGCTACTGCCATTATAATGGCAGAGTACGTCTTACATTGGGTACGTTTACTGATCTGTAATCCCTTCTC
>CAIGRL010102655.1:0-10210 GCA_903798325.1 Fraxinus xanthoxyloides
TTTTTTTTTTTTTTTAATGTCTGACTTTTAAGTGCTTTAAATTTAAGTATTTATTGAAAAAAAATACGGAACAAGAAAAAAAAAAGCACCTTCATTTAGATTGTTTTTTGCCTGCCGAATAAGTGCATTTATCATCTTTTGAATTGAAATGGATCATTGGTGAAACAGTGAAGCAAATCTTTAACAATCAGCATCTGTAGAATATTAAGCATTCTCGTATTATTAAACTAGAATTTCGAAATGTTAATCGAAATTTATTTACTAATGGACTTCTTGTAATGAAAGTTTTCATTTGTAAGTTGTAAATGAAGGGAATACCTAGGAGTAAACAACTTAGAATTGGAATTGGAATTCATGATCCTTATATTCAACTAGATTTTGTCGTACCATTATTTTTACAAATAAATAATAAGAACGTGTAAAGAAGTGGCAAAGTAAGACTTCAAGGATATAAGAGCATTTTCGATAGGCTCTCTAAACTAAAAATACTATCTATTTTAGTGAGTATCTTTTGAAAATGAACTCCAAGAATTAATGAAGCTAAATTTGATATTATTGTTGACCAAAATCTTTAAAAATATAGTGAAGACTGATTTAGCATAGTACCATTATTCTTCGTTCATTAGCTAATAGTATTAAAATTTCTATACAAAATCATTGAGCAATCCTCAGTTAATTATGTGCCTCTAAATTTTAACAAACTGTCACCAACCCTTTACATGCTCACCAATGAAATACAACAGGGTGCAGGAAAAACTATAATAAAAGAATTAACTTAATAAAAAAAAACCTATACAAACTCAAAACCTCTACAACAAATGATGGTGACAGGATAAATTAATCTTCCATTCGCTGTATCTCACCCATCAGGATCCGATTGCTTGTGACTTTGAATCCAAGAAGAGCAGGATCAATTTGTCTACCTTTCTTCCCCTTCTTTTTGCTGTTTCTTGCCCCTGTTGCCCCGTCTGACGGCTCTGAAGATCCAGCTGCCAGTGCGTTACTTTCTTGAGGAACCGGTTTCTTTGCATTGCTTTTAAGCATGTCGCTGAACGATGTCTCCAGGATATCAGTATCACCGCAAGATGAAGTTCGTCGAAACTGCATGGCCTTCTTGCCAGATGACACACTGTCAAAATTTCCCGGCATTTCTGCCCTCATCCCTGGAAGAAAGAGAAGAATGAAGTAAATAAGTGGAAATGCAACCATACAAATGGGAGCAGCAAGCGCTAGAGAATATTTACAGTCCTCTATACACTCTCCTCTCTAATGATCATCGTGCATGTGGCATCAGAGAGAATCATGTACATGTAAACAAATAGAGACACGTTATTGCAATAAACAATTTAATTTGATATAATTAAAGACGCCAATCCTTCTGTTCCACAAAATACAACCATTAGATTAACTAACTCTCAGGCAATAAATGGCACCATCACTCTTACCTGATAATTGACATGATAGCAAGAAAATGTGGAGCGTGAGTCATTTAACTTAACGTACGCAGCAAAGCACAAGAAATCATATCACCCAACACAATGGAAAAATGGAAGGAAAAAACAAGTGCTATTGAGCGTCATATTACAATGGTAAATGAAGACACTAGACAAAAAATTGAAAACATCCTTGCCTACCATCAGGAGGTACAGCATTTGGAATTTTTTTTCCTCTGGTGACTGAATCAGCAGCCAGCTCAGACAACCCTCCCTGAGAAGATGCAGCCCGTGAGACAGGTGGACGTCTCAGCAAGATGTTTTCCGGCATTTTTGATGTGGTGGATTGCAACCTACTCATAAAAACACAAGGTTAAGAAATGCTGAATCAAAAGATACATAGACAATATAACAAACTTGACGAAAACAGTAACAGCATGAAATCTTGACAAAAACATTCAGCAACTACAACAGCTTAATTTGAATGCAGAAATATCTACTGCATTACATTAAATTCCCAAATAAAATCCAATGGTAGGAACTACAGTTTCAAGAAAACAACAATATATTATTTCACCAAAGTGAATTTCCCCAGAACTTTGTCAAAGCCGCAATGGATTGAAATTCAATTACTAAGGATTTCTCTAACCGTAGCAGTAAGAGCTACCAAGATTGGTCTCACCTATCCTTAGCAGCCTCCTCCGAAAAAGAAGTGGCTGTTTGAAACCCTGGCCACAGTTCAGAAATTCAGTCAATCACGCATTTTAAAAAAAAAAAATAGAAGAAGAAGAACAGAAAGTTACCAGTAGAACGAAGTGAAGTATGCCGACTAAGTACATTAACAGGCACTTCTCCATTATCTATAGCTGTCAGGCCTGCTTGTGATATTAAAGCTTGTCCCTGAATATCACCATCTTCAATAATGAGTACTTAGGTGATTTCCTCCATATTCAATAAACTTTTAATTCAAAGAATAACGTGCATTTCATGCAAGAGTTGTGGTACATTACCTGAGAGCTTTCATCAATTCCAGAAATGAAACATTCTCCAGAATTAGATCTAAAATGCAATCCACCTCGTTCCAGAACACTGGAATATCCATCAGCTAGTTGATCCTGAGGTCCTCTGCCTGAATCAGAACCATAAGACCCAACGGTAAAGGAGTTGGTACTTTCTTCCTGATCTGAGAGAAGACTAATCGAATGGTTTGTAGCACTTGTCCCAGAAGAAGGCCTTCTCTCATGGTATACTTCATTGGTTGCATTAAAGGGTTCACCTGACTGATGGCCCGACTTCTGATTCAGTAATTCTAAGAGTAGCCGCTTCGAACTGTCATCATTCAATCCAGATGACATCCATAAACTCGGATCTTCTGTTGTCGTTTTGACATCTAGTTCTCTATTATGCCTCTCATTGTCATGTAGTTGTTGAATTCTTGTTTCAATCCAATCATTGGCTATTTGACTATGATTCTCAGACCAGTGACCCTCAGTGGTGTCCAAGTGTGGAGCATGAAATTGATTGGGAATTGAAGGTCGGTGTGAATGCTGAGAGTAGACCCCCGATGAGAATCGACCGGCTTGACCACCGGGATGCAGTTGGGTAATAGGCTCCTGCATTTCTAAACCATGAACTCGGGTGATAGAATTCATAGCATCTAGGTTTACACCAGCAGCACCAACAGGTAGTGACATTGAGCGCTCAAACGGCATCATGCCATGGTCATAAATTCCTTGCTGTAGTCTATCTTGTAATGAAGCATTTCGTTCAAGATGGCTGATATGCTCCTCAGCAGATGCTCTTTGTTGCTGATAAAGATCTAATGGGCTGAATCCAGAAGAGCCCGCTAGATGAGCAGTTACAGGATTTCTAAGGAACTGACTGGCTTCATCAAGAGGCCACCCAGGACCGGCTAGCTTTTCTTCTTCCATTTCCAAACACTGCCTAAGCTCCAGTGGCAAAGATCTTCCCTGCAGCTGGTCTAGCTGAAGAATCTGCTGATCCAAGGGATGAATCTTTCCGTGATGTCCACTAGATAACAGCTCCAATAAATCATTAGGATGCCCTTGATGGTGCATTTGCCCAAAATTTGCATGCATGAGTTGCTCCAGGGATGAGTCAGCATGCCTTGGAGGAAAATGGGAACGCTGTTGCATGTCATTGAGAATTTGCTCCTTCAATACTGCCTGTTCAAGAGCACTGCCAGATCTAAGAGCGTCAATTCGCAACTGTCCTCGGCCAGATTCCTGAATTTGATTCTGCAGCAGCTGTTCAAGAAGCACCTGTCTAGCCTGGGACTGTTGTTGCTCTTTCAAGAACATTTGCTGTTGATGGAACTGCAGTTGTTGCTGTAGTTGCTGCTGTTGTTGAAGCCGCAATTGCCTCTGCTGTTTATGCAACTGCAGGGCCAAAAAGTGCTCCAGATCTTGTCCCGTTTGATTGGCCAACTGTTGGAGGTGTATAACACTCTGACTTGGCACTCGTTCTAGCATTGGCTGATTCAGCTGTGTATTATGAAGAGACATTAAAGTATGCTGATGACGTTGCTGCTGCAGTTGTTGGGACAATAGCTTGTCCTCTAAATCAAAGAGGCTATAGTCTTGGTCCATGTACTGGCGAGCCTCCATGACATCTTGAAATAATTTTGGATCGGAAAGAGTATTTCTACCGTAAACATCCGGCCATGTCTCGGTGGCATGAGTTGAATTGACCATTGAACTAGAGGGGGCAAATCTTCCAGACACATAGTTTAAATGTTGATCCTCAACATGTGCATTAACTAAAGTATTAGGAATCTGACCATTCTTAGCATAAGTACTTTCAAGCTCAGACCACAACAGTCCAAGAGGATGCAACTTATTATCTTTCTGAGTTGACACTCCAGACTCTTTCAGTCCTGTAGGAGGAGTTGACTTGTTTCCAAAATTGGCAGAAGTTTCACCCAACCCTGTGGAAAACTTCCCAACAGGATTGCCACCACTTCCAGGTCTGCCTGGAAACACAATTTCTGTTATATTGGAAAAAAAGTGAAGATGATTAGATACAAATGCTACTTCATTGGTCATCAGAATTAACAATTACAGATTTAAGATAAGCAAACCTTCATCTTGGGCGGCAAAGTCGGGAACATTTCCAGAGGAATACAACCTTAGCGATGGATGACCATGATGCTCAGGTACGTCTGACTCACCAAGCTGCAATGAGAAAGCAGCAAAATCAGACGACTGCCAACACGGACCATCTAACGCAGTAGAGCAAACTAATTCAGAAACAGGAGCAGAAGCTTGTAAACTGACCTCTGATTTCTCCACCAATGCAACAGATTTTTCCATATCAGAACATAAATTGGTATTAGTATCATATCCATCTTTAAATTTCAAATGTGGCATAACATCACCCAATTCCTGGAAGGATACATCATCGGGATCATCTTCCAAGCGAACAGGCAAATCAGTCCCAAAAAATCCTTGTTCAAACCATGAAATGATGTCCACTCCAAGGAAAGGTCCCTGGATGTCTCCTTGTGGATCACGATAGTATAGACTGAATTGCTCAGGAAGGATTCTCCTTTCTAACTGATTTTCAGAAGTTCTGCTGCCAAATTTATGCGGGCTGCCACCCCACTCCTGCTCAGGAGTTGGAGTACCAAATTGGGAATTTGAACCATCAAGAAGTTTATTACTGGCTTCCAATGGTGTAGCAGATGAACCTCTGTTGAACAGAGAAGGTTTGGTAACAGCAGAATCTGCAACTTTGAGCTGCGAACCATCGGATTGACTACCATTAGAAGTCTGTAAGCCACCGATATCGAAATCTGTTCCAACTAACTCAGAAGCTTCTTTTCCGTAATCATTAAAAGTTTTCTCTGAAGCAAGGTAAAAATGTTTGCTTCCATAAGTTATCAGAATAAAACTCATTCTCAGTAATATTAAAACATTATTCTATGAGTCTCACATCTTACAAACCTGATTTAAGTAAGTTGCTGTAAAAGATGTGATCCACACTAGCTTCATGAAAATTATCCTGTGTAGCTTTTGAGAAGTCATCTGACATCTCTTCTGTGATATCCGCACGGAGGACCTGTTTTGCACTAATGGAATCCACATTTTCCACTGCTCGAAACAAAGAAACATATGCAGTTAGCGAGAGCTAGATTCAAATACCACCAAAGGAAATACAATAAAAAGAAGGAAAGATTAAGCCCCCGTTTGGTTCTCATTAAAATTCTCATTCTTATTCTTCTACTCATTTTCAACCACACATTCTTTAATAAAATAATATTTTCCATCACATCAATAGCTTTTCCTTCTTTTTCAACCACACATTCTCCATCAATCTACTATTCCAAAATACATTCTTCCAAAATAATATCCATCAAACACACTCTTAAAGGACAATACATGTTGAAGGGCAAAACGGTCATTAAATAATATTTTCCATCACATCAATAGCTTTTCCTTCTTTTTCAACCACACATTCTCCATCAATCTACTATTCTAAAATACATTCTTTCAAATTAATATCTATCAAACACACTCTAAAAAAAAAAAAATTCAGAATTTGAACGTGCAACTTATGAGGTGTCAAAGGGTAGATTACCTGTATCATTATCTGACAATCCACCCTTCCTAACTGAGTTGTATGATAACCCACTGCCTCTTATTTTACCTTCCAATATGTCGTTCAAGATGGCCTGTAAGAACGGATGAGTTGGTCAACAATTCACAATCAGGTTTAATCGCATTAAATATTTCCATTAAAAAGGAAAAGTTGTAAAACTCGCCTCCTCCTCAGCCTGGGGAGCAACAAAAGCTAATGGTTCGACAGCAGTTACTCGAGTTAGTTGGGGTAGTTCCTCCAAATTGTCAGGCATCTGGACAAAAGATGGGTGTAACTTCTGGGTACGGTATATATCAAGAAGTTTCCACCGAGGATAACAGAACTTTCCAACGGAGAGACTTTCTTTTCCAGGAACACTTCCGCCCTTGTCATATTGAGCAGCACCAATTGGTCCCCCAGATGGAGGATTTACAACGGATACACTAGATCTGCCACGTCCTACGGTAAACCCCACATTTGAACCCTCAAATCGTCCCCTTTCAGGTCCAAATCCAGGTGCAGCACGATGATAACCAGAGCCGCCAGAATTCCCCTCCATCCTGTGGCGTGGCCTCCACTTGTCCCGAGAATCTCCATCATGTTCAGAAACAGAACGGCTACTTGACATGAGTGATTGACTTTCATAATGAGCATCTTCCTTGTCCACATCTGCCCGTTTTTCATTCCGAGCTTCCTTTTCTTTGTCATCAGGACCCCACCTAGAAGACCACTTGCTATCACGCCTCGTTTCTTGGGAAGAGTTACGACTACTGGCATCAATCCACTTTTCAGGAGCAGGCAACACTCTACTCCCGACTGTTTCTCTGCCCGAGCCATCAACACGTCGATCCATCTTCTTTAGATCTCTTCTACCAAGCAATCCAGTTTCCCTTTCTTCTTCTCTCCAGCGGCGACCATTATCAGCTTCCAGTCCAATTCTTCTCCTATCGTTTTTGTCCTTGGGTGCATCTGAGCGCCAACCTTCCTTCTGATTCCAATCAGTACCACTAAGAGAAAGTGAATTTTGTCCACGTGTTTCCTAAATAAGAGAGAATGAAATTATTAGTATATTTCATTACAGATATAAAGCACAGAATATGATGCATGCATATTATGGCAAACAGGTAAAAAGGAAACTACAACCACAATAAAACAACAAAATAAGTTCTGTTCTAAACCATTATTCTTAAAATAAGATTACAAAATTTGGCTCCACCGGTCACATTGGCTGAAAGTTCATTTTAGGTGATACCATTTCATATAACCAATTACAACAGGTCAACGTTATCTCAAGTAATCATTTAGTTTATTACAACACCTCTCCCAGTATCTCTCTGCAACGACGGAATTTAATATAATGCTAAAGTACAGCACTTTAAAGTTTTCCAAATGATACAATAACCATTTCTGCTGCAAACATAAAAAATAAAAATAAAAATAAAATAAACATCTGTCTTATTAGATTGTTGCCACACAAAAAACAAAAATTCGACAGTTGCAATGTCAAATGATAGGATAACTTCTAGAGATACTTGTCGCCCGGTTACAAATACGACAATAGTCTGTCTGGCTTCGTATTTCAAATAGCATTGAAATCAAATGTAGCCCCTGTTTGGCCCCCATTAAAATTTTAATTCATTTTTCTCTTTTCTTATCAACCACACATTTTCCGATAAAATAATATTAGAAGTAATCCCAAAAATCTTCCTACTTTTTTAAACACACATTCTTCCAAAAATTACCATTCCAAAATACATATTTCCAAAATTCTCATCATAATGGGGGCCAAACAAGGGCGTAGTTTAGATGAGTCCAATTACAAAAATCTTAAACTGCAGTAGATTCAATCAAGCATTTGACGTTTGTATAGAATCCAAATAGGCAAAGTTAATTTGGGCGATATAATTGGAATCAATCAAACTAGAATCCACAAAAGCAAATTCACCTTTTAAGTAACTCAAGAGAGGAGCATTGCACAAGAACCTCAGAACTTACCATCTTGGCCTCACTTGGCTTAGCATAAAGCCATTGTGGAGACAAAGGAATGCTGTTCTCACATGCTCCTTGATCTGTGAAATCTGGAAACCCAGATATCCATGGAAGATATTATATACCGTCCAGCATGGGACATTGAATACTGAAAAGTTTGGTTAAAAGTATTAATTACCTTTTGTAACATCAAGCAATCCCATCAGCCCCTTTTCCTCCTCATTTCCCACAGACTCTTCAATTAAAATCAAAGAAAAAATTTAGATATCAAATTGAAATCAATACAGATGAGTGTATTTTAGTTGCATTTTGTCTAGAAACTCAACAGACACTTCGGGCCACATTTAACAAAACAGATTCAGAGCATTGCATGTTTAAAGACCTACACACGCTCAAATAAGATCAGTCGAATTTTAGAATTGTAGTTTGATTAATGCGAATGTTGGAAAAATCTCTGTGCTCAATAAGATTTCTTGAAAAACAATGAAAATGAAAAGAATTATAACGAAACATTATTACCGTAAAATTAAATTAAAGACATCAAGCCAATATAGCAAATAACTCTGAAGTCACAAATCTGACCTGAAGCCCTAGAATTTGAGCTGAAGCAAAGTTAAAAATACTAAGATCAAATAACTCTAGAACAAAATTCATTTCATAACTATCAAATTACTAAAAACTAAAATCCAACATAAATCGCACAGATAATTACCTTTTGGGTTCCACGGTTGATCGGACTGTTTCGATGAGAAAAGATCCTCCGAAAGATCCAGTTTTCCTTCAGCCATCAGACCACTGGATATATCACAAACTTAAATGAAGAAAAACACAACGCGGTAGGAGTGAGACTTACAAAAAGAAGCAAATTGAAAACTGGCAGTACAAAATTTTCAGCGAGAGAATTTCGAAGTCAAATTAGAGATTTCTATACGAGAGAGAGTTAGGGTTTGTGAAAATTGAAACGAGAGTTGAAGAGAGCGAGACGGTGGAGCAGAAAGAGAGGGTTGAGGGAAAATAGCAGCTCAAGTCCCTGTCTTTCGTCCTGTATTTCACTCGCGGGCAGACCGTGCAAATAGAAATGGAATGGGTAACGGACGGAACCATATTAAGCCGGTGTTTGGTATCCATTAATTTTTTTTAAAAATTTTTGTATTAATTATAACAACACATTTTTCAAATAAAATAATATTACGTGTAATATTAAAGTTTTTATTCTTATTTTTTTACTCATTTTCAATCACATATTTTTCAATAAAATAATATTTTTCATCACATTAATAACTATTCTTTCTTTTTCAAACACACATTCTCCATCAATTTACATTTCAAAATATATTATTCTAAAATAATGTGGCTCAAACACACCCTAAGATTTTTCTTAAATTTTGATAAAAGTTGATTAAATATACAATTAGAAATTGTGTATTCCATAAAATGTGTTATTAAAATTAATTGTTAAATTTAATTTAAATTAAATTAAAATTAATCGATACTAAACAAATATTAAGTACAATAATTAGGTGATAAGAATGGGGATTATGCTCTGCCTGTCCCCGCTTATTCGGGATCAAATCGGGTGACGGGGATGGACCCGTTTATAATTTTTTTATTTAATTTAAATATTAATTAAATTTAATATTATTAGTTATATAAGTTAAACTATATTATAGTTGTTAATTATTTTAAGAATTTTACAAAATAGTTATTAATAGGACTAGACATATGAGTAAGCAATATCATCTATAATTATGAAGAAAAGCTATGAAATTGAAGAATCAAATACATACAAGAATAATTCTGCTCTATCAGAACTATTCACCTACAGAAGAATTACAGGAAAATTAACTTCCAAAAATACCCTCCTGTATAAAATTTGCAATCAAAGCCACTATAAGAATATATAGACTTTAATTAAGTCCCCAAGAATTTATGAGCCAAGAATCTTTGATCGATTTAACTCCAAATATCGTACAAGACTTTACATATAGAGGGTGTTTGGTAGAGATTAAAATCGGATTAAAATTGAAAAACTAGTCGTTATTGTTGATTTTTATTAGATGAGTGGGACCCAATAACGGCTATATTTTCAATTTTAATTGGATTTTAAGCAGTACCAAACAGGCCCCAGATCTTCAAACATACTATACAGGTCAAAACCTCTATCCCATAATTCAAATCATATTGTTGTG
>CAIGRL010102658.1:0-32802 GCA_903798325.1 Fraxinus xanthoxyloides
CAATGGTAAAAAAATCTATTTATTTGATTGACAATTTGCATGAAAAGCAAAGCCAAAAGAACAGTTTTTTTTTTTGAAATTTTGAAAATTTTTTATTTTATTTTTTACTTTTTGACAATCTAAACAAATTCTATCACCAATTCTAATAAATTGTATCCCTTTAATTGATAATTTCCATGAAAAATAAAGTCAAATACACTATATGAAAAATTATACCAATCAAATATAATTAATATCAATTATCAGTAAAATATTTTATAAACAATTCAATTCCCGATAAAATATTTTTTTTTCGCCCATTTTTCACCGTTTGAATCAAACACACCCTGACATTCCCTTCAAAATCACTTCATCCGTGCATTGCACGGACCGACACTAGTGCTCCTAAAAATCTCAATGTTCATACAGAAATGCTGTGAACAACAATGGCAGCTCTGTCTCACTTCCCTCTCACTCCTCTTCTCCCCAAGACTCCCTTCACCACTTTCAAAACCCTATTTTCTCTCTCCAAACTCAAAACCCCAAAACTCTTTTGCACTCTCAGACCGTTATCTTCTCTCTCCTCCAACCGCGAAACCATTGACCCAAAATACCTCTCATGCTGCCTGCCTAATAAGAAGCCTCTCAACGTGGCTGTCCTTGTCAGCGGCGGTGTTGATAGTAGCGTTGCCCTCCGCCTCCTCCACGCCGCCCGCCATTCCTGCACTGCTTTCTATCTTAAAATCTGGTTCCAAGTATGTATTTTTTTTCCTTACGTGCATCAGTGAACCCTGATTTGTTTGTGTTTATTTATGTAATTTGATAAGATTACCTGTCGTGGAACTGGGATTAGCCATGATTTTTCACTAATTATCTTTAAGGGCCCTGAATTTTACGCTGCCAAACATAGCATAACTTTAATTTGTTTTTTAAGGGCTTGTTAACTCTAGGGATTAAAGTCTCGAGAATTCTTTGGAGTTCAACTTTTGTTAACAGTTCTGATTGTTTTAAGTTTCTCTTGTTATTGTGAATCTTCATTATGCTTGAGCAAAAAAAAGTTCTATGCACCACAAAATGATTTGAGCTAAGAATGCAATAAGATTCCAGCATCAAACAAATTCTTGAGAGCTTGAGAACTGTATATTCTATTAATAAAACATTCCTTTAAATTTACAAATTAGGTGATAATTATTACTACTGTCACACTTGGTGCAATGTTGAAATTTAGTACTGAATTAGAATAGATAGTGGTTGGTAAAGGTATATTGTGGATTGAGGTGGATAATATTCTTTGATCTTTTTGTAAGAAAAATGACATTTATAATAGTTATCTTATCCTATCTAAAACCATCTCCATCCTCCAATCGTGATATACAGTTGAGAGTGAAAGTAACATCTTTTTACTACAGGATTAAACAATATTATCCACTTTAATCTATCATAATAACATCCACAGATTATTATCATTTATCCATTCTAGCTTTATGTTAAATTCTTTATATGGTCTAAAACAGTGCAAAATTATGCTATTAGGTTGAATATAAAGCTAATATTTGCATTCAACTTAGACTCATGAAGAAACTTTCTCAACTAAAATATGTTCCATATAAATATATTCATCTATTATTTGGTTGTTATTTTTTGTGAACTATTGTTAAGAATTGAATCCTCTACCTATTACAAAATTATCTTTAACAATTGATTCATGTTTCACCTGTGTAGATTTAATTTATACAAATATTAAAATACTTCAGCTAGTTTGAAACTAAACTTTCAGTGCAAAGTATAATATTTTCTTAATCAACTTGAGATGCAAAAAGTGATGTCAAGTATATGTTTAGGTGATATCACACCCATTTGGTCAGTTTGACAGCATGAAAAGTGTTCATCACCTTTTTCACTAGACGTAGCAACAACTTATTTTTTAACAACACCTCTATCCAAACACGTAGCTGCTTTATATAACTTGTCAGGTCCATCTTCTTCTCCTTTTTAATTTTTAAGCTAGCCTTGTGGGCTCTTTAGTGTCATAGTTGCTATTCAAAAGCTAACTGGGGTTCTGGGAGGTTTGATTATTGAATTTCCCCAGATTGCTGATTCTAAAGGTATTTCTAAAGCAAGTTGGTCTTATTTATACTTATTTTCCTTCTTCGACTAAATTCATGTATTTGTTTATTTGGTATACCATCATGTAAGCTCTAATTGAATAGTGATAACTATCTTTTATAGGAAGACTTTGAGAATTTTTGGTCTGAATGCCCGTGGGAAGAAGATATGAGATACGCAAAAGCTGTTTGTGATCAGGTTATGCGTTCTCCTTCTTATATTATTAATTTTCTTTTCTTTTGAGCTCAACCTAAATGATTTGAGAATCTACCTTGAAATTTCTATTTGGGCTAAATTTCCTTTGAATAGAAAGGAAAGATTGCATAATCAATATTTCGACCATCCCCTCCAATCAATCATAATTTTGAAATACTGAACTACCACCCAATAATTTTCTTCCATAATTAAGATATAAAGACACAACCAACTTAGCAATTGTCAAAGATACTAAATGACCTATGAGTATGGTCTTTTCATGACAATATTTATTTTAAAATCCCAGTGACTGGATTGTAGGAATGGTTTATGCCTATTGTAATTGAATAAGTTCAATATTTATTCTATGTCAAAATGAATGTCGGGGTTAGTTCTTTGTTGTCAATGCACTAAGATACAATCTACCTTGTCTTGGTGATGCATCTCAACTAAAAGATCTGTATTTCATTGAGAAAAAATATCGGTTGTTTAACCTAGTCAGATGTTAGTTTAAGATATATCTTATTTCAGGTTGATGTCCCTTTGGAAGTTGTGCATTTGACAGATGAATACTGGACTAATGTGGTACGTTTCATTTTTTCCCCTTCCGAATCTGGCTTATGCATCTTCCTTAAATGCTGTTGAATCAACATATTTTAATTCTCTACATTCTCATGTTTTTGCACTTTCTTGAGTTATGCTAGATATGCCATTTTTGTAGATCTCTTTCTATATTTTGGCAGTTGATTCTAATCTTTGTTACAATTACTTGGCCTGTGCATATTGAAATTGTTGGGTCTGCCATCGTTGGTGCGGTCATTACTACTGCTTTAAGTTTTCAAAACCCTTATTTTTCTTGATATTTTCATAATATTAGCTGTTTACTCGCCACCTAAACTGCGGTTATGTGCTGCTCCTTAGAAGACAGGTCATTCATTGTTGTATACAGGAGGCCAGGGTTTGGTCCCCACCTACTTCAACTAATCAAATTCACTTTTGATCTTTTACATTTCATTTGATTTTACTTCCAACACCACCACTTGCACCCCTCCTCACTGCCTTTCGAAAGGATAATATTGTTTTCTAAGCAGACAGGTATTATTTGGTCTACGTTTCAGGTGTCATATATCATTGATGAGTATCGACATGGCCGAACCCCAAATCCTGACGTCCTTTGCAATACAAGAATAAAGTTTGGTCTGTGATTTAAATCATAAGAAAGATGTTCTCTTCAGGTGTATTATTTAAATCATAGGAGGTTTATTGTCATTTTTCTCCTTAATATTTTTTTCCATCCTACAATAGGTGCATTTATGGATGCCATAGGTGGTATAAAATTTGACTTCATTGCCTCTGGACATTATGCAAGGGTTGTTCACGGGGATGGGGATCAAAAAGATGAGCTTTCTATTTTGGAACTGTCAAAAGATACAGTACGTATGTGATGGTAGCACATACCCGTTGCAGCCATAGGGTTCTTGCTTTGGTTTTCTTAATGATACCTGCATGCTCTTGTATCTGCACTTTTCTTGTTTCAGGTTAAGGATCAAACATACTTCCTTTCTCATCTCTCACAATCTCAGCTTAAACGGCTTATCTTCCCTCTTGGATGCATTCCAAAGGTTAGGTGGGAATATTCATTGATTTCTGTACTCTTGTTGACGTGCTTCTATTTCTTCTTTATAGCCCTTTTCATAGAAAATTTACAATTTTTCAAAAACTGTTTCTTTCCGACTGTGACACATTACA
Organism: Fraxinus xanthoxyloides; assembly: GCA_903798325.1. Classification (NCBI taxonomy): domain Eukaryota; kingdom Viridiplantae; phylum Streptophyta; class Magnoliopsida; order Lamiales; family Oleaceae; genus Fraxinus; species Fraxinus xanthoxyloides. The sequence goes on from CAIGRL010102658.1 coordinate 4,030, forward strand.
GTTAATTTGCATGAATCCTTCATTCTTAATAATTTCCCTGTGCACGCGTGCAGGAAGAAGTCCGCAGGCTGGCCCAAATATTTGATTTACCAAACCAAGACAGAAAGGATTCTCAAGGAATTTGCTTTCTGGGCAAGGTATAGTTTGCCATCAGATATATATATATATTGATGACTACTTGCCAGATGTGATGATCTGTTGCTAAATTGGCTTGCTCAGTTTTCTTCTTGATGCTAGTGCAGTTAAATTTTCTCAATGTACTTAAAGTTTATTGTATGATTTAATACATGACCTATGACTTACTGTAACTTTTGACTTACTTGAAGAAAACAATTGATTAATTTTAGCTGAAATTTCGGTCTAATTTCAGCCATTCAGGTTCTTAAAAAATTGCATTTATTCTGAAAGAGAAATTTCAATCCTGGTTTTTCAGGAGGGGTTTATTCTAAATTTGTGTGATCTATGTACATATGGGTTGCAGATAAAGTTTAGTGAATTTGTTGCAAGACACATTGGGGAGGCAGAAGGTATAATTTTGGAAGCTGAGACTGGAGATTTTCTCGGAAAACATCGAGGTTTTTGGTTTTATACAATTGGCCAGCGTCAAGGATTACGTCTTCCTGGGGGTCCTTGGTATGACTCTCCCATGATATCTTACTATCATGTATCATGAGTATTTTAGCTCCTCTTATCATCTTTATGCAATGCCCCCTTGGCAATGACATCTGTTTAAGTCACGCAAGGAAAAAAAAAACGATAAACTGCTCAAATGGCTTTTTGACCCAAATCAAGTTAAATCCTACTTTTTGTATGTTAAAGCTGTAATAAAAATGTTTTGGTCCATATCTTTAAATTGTCAGGCCGTGGTGCTGATCGTCATGTTTATCAAGTTTGTATCAACATCATCCATTTTTCAAGTCTATCTAAAAACTTCATACTTTCTGCTCTTAGACAGGCTCACTAATCTTTGAAGATTTCCAAATATTTACCTGAAATGTATTTTATGCAGGTATGTTGTAGAGAAAGATGTTAAAAACAATGTAGTCTTTGTATCAAGAAACTATTTCTCAATTGACAAAAGAAGGCGTTTATTCCGTGTTGGATCCTTAAAATGGCTCAGTGGGTCACCTCCAAGCCAGATAAATCAACTTCAATGCAAGGTATTACGTTCAATCCTTGGTACATTCACTGTCTGGTTTATCTCAGACCCCAATGCTGTCATTTCCCTTGCATAGAGAAACCATCTCTTACACTTTAGACAATATTTTGTATTTCTCTTACTGAAAAAGTATTATTCTTGGCCAGATTCATCTTCTGTTATCTTCGAAGAGGGCCCATTGGTTGTAGTTGCTCTGTCGACTCTCTTTCTTGGGTTTTTAGAATTGATTGTTATTTATATTTCTAGTTGGAGAATTTTGTTGTGGTGTAATGTAATGATATATCAATTGATGATTTGTTGCGCTCAAGGTCCATGCCAAGATTGCTACATGACACCTTTTTGTTATGATGCTCGAGAGCAGAACTTCAAGTTGTTAATGCAACATGGTTACTGTCAATGAATTTCTTGCATATTTCAGGTTCGACATGGCCCAGGTTTTTATGATTGCAGTTTGGCAATGGAAGTTGATGGAGATGGCCATGAAATTGCAGTTGTCAAACTATCTGAAGATGATCAAGGTCTGGCAGCTGGGCAGTTTGCCGCCTTCTACCTGGATAGGACGTGCATTGGATCTGGTGTGATCTTGGAGTCATGGGATGACCGAGGGTTTCCTGTTTGTTCGAGGGCTCTTGAGATTGCAAATATGGAGGATAAATCAAAACTCGGAAATCCAGTCAAGATAAAGGTAAAACCAGAGATCTGTCACGAAGTATCTGATCACAGAGAATATGTCAACCTTAATTGAAAATCACTGCCTCCGATGAAAGAGTGATACCCAAAATGAAGGAAAAAATGTACGTCTTCTAGACATATAGTTATAGGTGTTCAATGTTACACATCTGGCTCGTCAAAAGTTTATGAAGCTCAATTGATGGGGTTATAAAAACTCATGCCACCGACACTTGAAAATGGTCAACCAGAAACTTCATTTTGTTGGATTAAGAAAGTTACGCTAGTGAGTAATTGGGAGTGTGCAGATCCGGACAACGTTGAGTGTACAAGCAGCTGCTTGTCTTGGCCTGGTCAGGTTGTAGATTTATGGTTGGCATATAAGCTGATTTTACCTTTGTATGTCTAGTCTAGTATTCTTTTTCAGTTGCCACTCAAAAGAAAACTCTAGGGACGCACCAAATTTGTTCCCATGAGACAGTAATAAAAAACTAATTGTTTACTTTAAAGTAATTATAGTTTTTCTTTAAACTTAGCCAAACGTTCTTGTGACTATACATAACAACTTATTTTGTTATGTGTTCTTCATTGTTTGTACAATTTCCCAATAGCAGATTGGGTGGGATTTCAAAGGTTCCAAATGATCTTATGATCCTATCAAGCAATCACATTCAGATGATATCTGGTTCTTGTTTTGGCAGACACTAGTCTCTCACAGTTGCTTTTGATGGAGGCGTCGAGTCTTTTGAGTTCGACCTGGGAACCTAAGAAAAAGGCAGCTTGAGGGCTTTGGTTACAAACTGTGCTTGTAATCTACTCTCACCTTAAGATTCAGTTTTGTCTTCACATTGCATTAAATAAAGCAAGCTTCTTTACATCTGATGCTGCATGTGTATTTCCCGTGGTCTGTATCGAATTGAATTATTTGAAAGTTCATTCTTCAAAGATTTGGTAGGTGAAAATATTGTTTTTTTTATGTTCATCTTTTTGTTTATTGCACTCAAGGATATAATAGTTTTCTTGAATACACCAGGTAAAAAATGAAAGGTTGAAGTTGTTATATTGTCACCACATTTTTTAATTGAATTCACACTACAATTTTTGTTAATTGCACCACATTGATTGCAATGAAAGTTCTCAATTTTGCTCATTTTTGTTATAACATCTCCACTTTTTTCTTCACATTTTTATTTTTGAACTTCAATCAATTAAAAATATCTGGTCATTTATCACTATTTTCGTTTATTTTGCTTATTAAAAAATACAAAGATATAAATGGCGTGAACAAATTCATCATATCCATAAATAGGAGAGGAAAATAAGTCTTGTCATTTTACTGGATGAAAATCGTCATCTCAGACAAGATATGTTAAGTAATGAAATTTTTAGAATAACAATGTGAAGAAAATATAAAAATGTGAAATAACGAGCAAAGGTTAAAATTTTTATAGAATAGTTAAAAACTGACCCGAGCAAAAGAAAAATATGATAGCAATTTGACAATATGCCGTATAGGTAAGTCCATGTTTGACAACCATTAATTTTGGAAAACAAAGTTTTGAATAGTGTTGTTTAAGATAATGTGTAGTTAAAAAGTAAGGAAAATTTTTGGATTTAGGCACAGAATATTTTATTGTGTGAGCGTGTGATTGAACATGAGTACGTAGAAAAAAAAGTTTGAAAATAATAATTATCAAATAGGAGATAAATGTTTAAGAAAAAAATAGGATTACAAATACATGAGATCACGACTTAGGGGTGTGTTTGTCTCCCATTATTGGGAGAAAAATGATGTAATGAATAATATTTTTTGGAGAATGTGTGATTGAAATTTAAAGTAACTTTATTGATTTGTGTGTAGAATATTTTATTGGGTGAATGTGTAGTGGAGATTGGTTACTGTAGACATGAGCTTAATCATGGCATATTTTATAGTTATTGTTTGATTTAGATAAAAAAAATATTTTTTAGTAGGTTTTAATAAAATTAGATGGAACGCGCGATTAAAAAATTGTGAATTCACAAAATGTGCGATTGAAATTTAATCGTTGACTTTAATTTATATTTTAATCAACTTTTTAGCCCAACCGCATGGACATAAAAATATTATTTACAAAGTCATTGTAGATCATGCTTGGAGTGGTTTACCTACCTACATCACATTTAGAGCTTATTTTATCTTCACATGTGACTTACTCTTATAAGTCAAAACAATTGAGGTGGGGTTTTTGTTAGATGAATATAAGACTACAATATTATTGTGAACACATTCAAGACTATTGACATATTATTCATATTTTTCGTCAAACTCATTACTCATCTTCATTATAATTTCGTCAGTATAATTTTTATAGACGTACCCATTAGAATAAGACAATGATATAATATTTTGAATTTTGTTACATGTACATCAAGATTTACATAATGAATTACATAATGTCACTTAGCACTCCACAATTTTTTCAATTTAAAATACAATTAACTTTTTCATCCAATTTTTTTCCACCATGTTATTTTCGGTAATCACTTATGCACAATTTTTCTGTACAAGTAGCAAAATTCTAATATTTTTATTGACAAATTTTGAGCTTGTTTTTCAATTTTTACATTGTTTTGATGTTAATTATTGACAAACGTGATTGCAAAATACAGAAATTTTCTCAATGATGATTTGTGGACAATAATACTCAGCAACTCTGAGTCTGACACGTGGAACATTTTTACCTACTGTCCAGTGGGTTTACAAACACCAGCGCCACATATACTCCAAATCTTGCAGATTGTCAGACGGACTTCTCTAAGCCAAACAAAACCCCACCTGTCCCTTTCCAGTAGCACCGTCGATGGTCATAATCTTACGGTCGATATTCACTTGGAACCCTTACCTATTTCTTGAGTGTATATTTGAACCTCAAACTTTAGAATATGACAGTTTACTCTTAAACCTTTCATTATAGTAGCACAAAATTACCAATGTCAAAATTTATCTAAATTTTTAAGTGACGGTCTCATGTCTAATTTTATGAAGCTACATTCATTTTCAAATTTGGAATGATGACTTAAAATTTAACGTGATATGTTTTTTTTGAAAGATCGACCATTCACTTTTTTACGATTTTTACAATTGTAACACAGAGTTAAGAACAACTTGCTATTTTTACCACTGTCATCATCAGGCATGATTAGACCGATCAATTCAATTGAAAATTAATAAAGTTATTCAGCAAAAATCGAAAATCCAGACTCTTTAAAGAACTAATCATTTGAAAATCTGATCGATGAACAATAAGAATCAACCCATTCACTCCAATATTGGTTTGTTTGTACCAAAATGGATTGGTTCATGCCGCTAACGTGACTTTCTTTTTTGAGTCAGAGTGTGTTTGAGCTACATTATTTTGAGAGAATGTATTTTGAAATAGTAGATTGATGGAGAATATGTAGTTGAAAAAGAAAGAAAAATTATTGATGTGATGAAAAATATTATTTTATTGAAGAATGTGTGGTTGAAAATGAGTAGAATAATCAGAATGAAAATTTTAATGTGTACCAAACAAAGGCTCAATGTCCGAACCAATTTTCTTAATAACTGAGGGGCCAACTTGCAAATGAAATAATAAGATGAGTGCCGACGTTGCATTTCAGTTTCCATTTTCACGTTCCTTCTCCAACACCACACAGAGAGTGAGAAAAAGTTGGATCCCAGGCCACAAATCCGCCACCGTGAAACACCGTCAAAAGATGGCGTCTTTAGTACTCACCTCCCCCCTTAATCTCCGCTTCCGCCCACTCTCCGCTCCCAAACCCCGCTTCCCGACCTCAAAATCCCTTCGTTTGAGCACAAGATCTGTCATCAAAAACAGCGTTAACAATTCTAACAAACCACTTAACTCTCAACAACATAGATATTTCAATCCGTTAATTTCACAAAACTCGACATTCTTAATTCATTCCCCGAAAAGGGACTCAATTATAGTCAATTCCGCCACTGGAGCTGCCACGTCATCTCCTCAGCTGCAGCCATGGCAGGGGGCTGCTATGAAGCCACTTATAGCGTCTATAGCTACAGGAGTTATTCTATGGCTTGTTCCGGCGCCAGACGGAGTATCGCGCATTGCGTGGCAATTGTTGTCTATATTTTTGGCTACCATAGTTGGAATAATAACTCAACCATTGCCGTTGGGCGCTGTGGCATTGATGGGTCTTGGCGCGTGTGTTCTCACCAAAACCCTCACTTTTGCTGCTGCCTTTTCAGCATTTGGGGATCCCATTCCTTGGTTGATTGCTCTGGCCTTCTTTTTTGCACGTGGGTTTATTAAGACTGGATTAGGAAATAGAATTGCTTATCAATTTGTTTCGTTATTTGGAAGCTCGTCTTTAGGATTAGGTTACAGTTTGGTTTTTAGCGAAGCCCTTTTGGCTCCAGCTATTCCCTCAGTTTCTGCCAGGGCTGGAGGGATTTTTTTGCCATTGGTGAAGTCATTGTGTGTGGCTTGTGGTAGTAATGCAGGTGATGGGACTGAACATGTATTGGGGTCATGGTTAATGCTGACATGCTTCCAGACTTCAGTGATTTCGTCATCTATGTTTTTGACGGCCATGGCGGCGAATCCATTGGCCGCCAACTTGACTTCGAGTACAATAAATCAGACCCTCGGGTGGATGGATTGGGCGAAAGGTGCAATTGTGCCAGGATTGCTGTCATTGATTGTGGTCCCATTGCTTTTGTATGTGATCTATCCACCTACTGTGAAGAGCAGCCCCGATGCGCCTAAGCTTGCGAGGGATAATTTGGAGAGGATGGGGCCCATGTCAAAGAATGAGCTTATCATGGCTGGAACTCTACTTCTTACGGTATAATTATTGAAAACTTCTGCCTAAATATTAATTCAAAATTTTACTGTTCCGCTCATCTTTTGATTTTGTTAATGGTCTTCTGCATGCTCTCTTTTTGTATTGGGATTTAGCAATTCTTGGTTGAATGTGAAGTGATTGCACTATTTCAGAATTAGATAACTCATATTAAAATATAAATCTTTGAAATATATTGAATTCTTTTCTTAAGGACAGTTAAATTGAAATTCAGTTTGTGGCAATATTGATACTGGACAATGAAACATAACGTTCGGTTGAATTTTTTTTATCCAAAAGGAAAACGTAATGATGCTTAAAATTCTCGTCTTCACCAGAGAATGAAGCTATGGGTCTACTCTTATTTGACTATAATCATTAATATTTGACTGTTTCTACTCTTATTTATGACGTGCTAATCCTTTACCGCACAAAATCAACTAATGGAAATGGTTTCTGATCCAATTTTAATCTCTCAGTACCTGTTGGATTGCTAAGACAACGGAAAAAAAGCACTAAATAGATTGCTACTTGACAATCATTTTATCCGAGTATTTCTGTGACATGCTGTCTTGCTTTCAAAACTTGGAAGAGCCTTGGTGAATTTTGCTGCCTATGATATGATTTAAAGACGAAGACATGACATAGAATATGGAGAATTTTGGGCTTTTACCCGTTAAGAATTACCATGTAAACGAAAAGTATACTGCAGTTGTTGCATTCTATTCAAAAGGCAACAAGTGCACTGCATAATTCTGGTCTTCTTGTGCAATGCATTGATGGATTATACTGATCGTTTGGCTTGATTGCTTGCAAAATCACATTTCTTGATATTTCTCTCTACTAGGTGGGGCTTTGGATTTTTGGAGGTACCCTGAACATCGATGCTGTTACTGCAGCAATTCTTGGATTATCTGTACTCCTTGTGACAGGGGTTGTCACGTGGAAGGAATGCCTAGCTGAATCCGTTGCTTGGGACACTCTTACTTGGTTCGCTGCACTTATTGCTATGGCTGGGTATCTAAACAAATACGGTCTCATCTCCTGGTTTAGCCAAACTGTTGTTAAGGTTGGTTTAATTTTATTTCTCTTAAATTTGGTGCATTTTAAATTTACATTTGTGAAGTAAAGAACATCTATAGACCTGACAACCAGAGTTTCTAATGGCTCTTAAAAACTTCTAATTGTAACCTGTGTTCCTTTTTCCCCTATGATGGGCAATAGGCTACGACACTTTATGTTATAGAGACCCAAGATATATTTGGAGTTTATTCTGGTAGGGTTGAAACATGACATCTCTTAAACCCATTAGCAGTCAAGGTTTTTATTATTCTTCCATGACTGGATCTGGCATCCATAAAATATGTAGAGATATATCCCTTTTTGTGTTCTTTTATTTTTCTCGAGCATTTACTATGTGAAAATCTTGATTTATATATCTTCGTCATTTTGCCTTTCCATTTTCATCCACTGGAAAAGACTTACATGATATAGTTTTATTAATGTATCTCCAATTTGGACCTCTTTTCAATGTCCCTCTGTCCTATAATAGTAAATTTTAGTTTTTAACATAGCTTCATCTTTCTCATTGGATCACTCGTTCCATTCCATTCTAGTAAGTCAACTTATTTTATATACATTCTTTGCAGTTCGTTGGCGGATTGGGACTTCCATGGCAGTCATCTTTTGGCATTCTGGTTCTTCTTTACTTCTATTCTCACTATTTCTTCGCAAGTGGGGCTGCTCATATCGGTGCCATGTTTACAGCATTCTTATCAGTAGCTAGTGCTTTGGGTACGCCACCATACCTCGCGGCCATGGTCCTCTCATTTCTATCAAATCTTATGGGTGGCATTACACACTACGGGATTGGATCAGCACCTGTGTTTTATGGCGCTGGCTACGTGCCACTTTCCAAATGGTGGGGCTACGGATTCTTGATCTCAATAGTCAATCTTATTATCTGGCTCGGAGTTGGAGGTGTTTGGTGGAAGGCCATCGGCTTGTGGTAGACCTGCTGTTTCAGTAATCATACTTTATCACCATCATTTGCTACGGTTTTGGTTTAGTCTTTGAATCTTTTTACGATCAAATTGAGGTAGGCTTGGCGGCATCCAAGGGACCGAAGGAGGGACATATGGTACACGCATGGCTATTTATAGCTCAAATTAGGATTGTGCTTAAATTTTGACATTGAAACTGCATATTCCATTAATTTTATTGAATATCACCCCTTTTTTTATTCTTTGCTCCAAAGACATTTTATCAACTTTTATCAAAATCCGTTAAGAAGTTGATTTTCAGTAAAATCAAATGGGGATAAAAGAAGAATACATGCATAGTCCCATCAACGAGATGAAAGTTCGTCTTTGCTTTTATTTAGGAGGTTTTACAATTATGCCCTTTGTTTTTGGTTTGTTACTTTGATTCAAAAACAATTCACTTTTTTAACACAAGATTATCAAAATGAAATTAACTACTGCCATTAATAGTAGACTTGAAGCTCACCTTTTTCAACTTAGTAAGAATATGTGCTTCTCTTTTATTCTTAATTATTTAAAACTTGGAAAAATTCGACTCCACATGCCGCATTTGCACATGAGTTTTATGGCGCGAGGTGCTGATCCAGATACGTGGTTATACCTCTGTAATTTTTTTTTTTTATACCCAGATGTCCCCACCTTCGGGGATTAATTCTGAAGTCTATGCCTTGGCACTTTAAGACGCAGATCAAGTAAGCCACGAGATGTGTCCCAAACTGACCAAGGTCCAAGAGCTCTCCACTGATCTGCCAAAGTGTCGAGCGAGTTAACACATGTTGCACCATGTCTTCCAGAAAGGAGTCTGCCTTCTAAGAACCGCACAAATCGAACCCGCGACCTTTGAGCTACCAACAACTAAGAATCCATTCTTTTTGCTAGTTGGGATGTGCCACAGGGGGGCTGATTATACCTTTGTTAGTTTTGATCATACATAAAATAGTCATTGCCTTATTAACATGGGAGATGTTATAATTATTTTTTCTTCAATACTCGAACCACTTCCAACTTCAATTTCATTCACCTGAGCTACGTTTTAATCAAGCAAATATATAATTTCGATATTATTCTAAAGGGAAATAATAATGTACTTTGATATCTCAGAAAAAAAAGAAACGAATCCTAACTGTAAAACAGCACCGCTTTGCAATAGTCCCATGCTTCCATACACTAATATTTATAGCAAGCCAAGTGGGGTGGAAAATTCTGGGCGTCAGTTGCAACGTTGAGACATGGAGAAACGAAATCATATATGTACTCATGGCTTAAAATTTGGTCAAACTCTATATTGCTGCCATCTATTGCATGGTTTTGTACAGGGAAACAGTGGACACAAACAGAATTAAGGGGGATTCAATGCACGTGGCTCTCTTCTTCATTCATTAGAGACACGTCAAAACTTTTTCTTGCCAAATTTTAAAGATGGGTTTGCAGAACATGATACGAGTCTTTTTGCTTATCTGAATTTGATTGGAAATTATACACGACCACAAGTGTGTACGCAAGGTAAAACTGAATTTTCTTATGGGCTTGTCAAATTAGATATATTTCCTTGCTTTGTTGGGTTATTACTTTACACCAAGTCTTTGAACAATTGAATTTCACTTTTCTTGAGCAAATTTTGGATTTCATTTATTTTTTTCAAGAGTATCTGTGTTTTATTAATTGCTGGTTTGATTCTAGATTTATTAAGCAATCTGTCTTTGATATTTGGTTATAGTTATGTACGCATGGAGTCTCCTTTCTGAAACTTTCCAATATCAGTCCGGGAAGACATTTCTTTCAGTAGGAGGGGAAATCCCCATCTTCATATTCTTCAAGGATGCAAGGTACCCGAAATACATAAATTTGTGCTAAAATTAGAGCTTGGATGTGCTTACAAGTTTCTTTCTTTCTTTTTTTTTTTTTAAGAAAAATATACTTAGCATCTGTTTGATTCGCATTATTGTAGAATGATAATGAAAAATATAGCCGTTATTGGCCCACATATAATATAAAAATTCAAATTTGAAGGCTTAATTTGATATATAACATTCATATTTCTCATTTTTAGTAGAAAAATATGGGAAACAAACAGAGGTTTATTTTCTATAAAAGTAAACCCATAAATTTGTGATAAAATTAGAGCATGTTTGGATGTCCTAAAGTTTCTTTTTAGAAAGTTGATACTTATTTTCTATAAAAGTAGGTTTGAAAATTATGTTGGGCAAAATGTGTAACATAAACTTACTTAAAGCACAATTCTAGCATGTTGTTCTAACTTCTCATTTCTTATTGTTTGTGGGGAGAGGCAAGGTGGAGGGAGGGTTTTGATAGGAAGATAAATTTAATGATTTAAGTTCTAATCTCTAGGTACGAGATATGTAATAAACAGAATAAAATCAAAAACCTGCAAAACAAACATATATATTTATAGACTTGTAGTTCATCCTCAAGGTTGTACATCAATCTGTGGTTAAAGGGAAAGGTGTACATATGCACTCGGCCCAACATAAAATGATTGTTTGTTTGAGTTAGCATCACCTTTTCTAGACAAAAGGCAACAATTTAGGAGGTGCTAATATATTCTAGATAACCTTGATACGTCCAAATATATGTTTAGAGACGGTTGTGCAAAACTGGATAATAGAATATCAGTCTGAGTTTAGTTGTTGCTTTTTCAAATGCCCCATACACTAACTTAGAATGCAATATTAAGGTTGTGTTGATTGCTATTTTAGAATCTCGTAAGTTGGAAAAACTCGACTAAGTTTCTAAATATTTTTGTGTTAATCAAGGTTTAAGTACGAAATGAGCATAAGGGGTAATATCTTGCTTCAGGTGATTCTTGAATCAACCGATTTTTATACTTGCCAAGACAAATAGTGCTAACTATTTGTGTGTTTCCAATTGCCGGAGCAGATCATTTTTCAAATTGGACAAACTTGGTTTAGAAATAGCGAGAATTGCTCTCCCTGCTGCTCTGGCTTTGACAGCGATCTATCGCATCTCTGGTTGATACAGCATTCTTTGGCCAAATAGGTATGATACTGCGTTTATTGGTCGAAATAGGCATCAACTTCAGCCTTTTATATCCTTTATCTTGTTCCCAAACATAGCATCCTTGTTTTCACAGTCTTAGAAAATATCTTTATGTCATTCAGAATTCTTTGGGACGCGATTGTAAGTTGTCAGGTGGTGTGAGGTTCAATCAAATTGTTCTCCATCCCTTGCACTGCTTCTACTTGATCCTTTTTTGTGTAATTATTTAATTGTACTGTTACCTGTGACTTTGAAGACAATCCCACATAGATTGATAAGTGTCTTCTGCTTATCCAACTTGTAATGGGATTGACATGAATCCCACATCGAGTGAAAATGAAAAACTTCTCCTTTAGATTTGTCCATGCCTTGCGTAGTATAAACTATGAGTTATTCTGAGTTTTGGGCTTGAATGCTTTGTACTCGTTTACGTTCTGTCTTTTTCGTTTGGAAATCTTGTCTCTGCTCGTGGACATAAGCGAAGTGCCAAGCCACGTATATCTCTGTGCTTTTGTCTTTTTTTCTTTTTCTAATATTTTGCCTAAATCCCAATCTTGTGGGGTTGTTTGCAACTGGAACTCGTATAGACTAATTTCTTATTTTTATTCTTCTCTTTTTTGGAAATCTATGACAAGTGGAGAACTTAACTACCAGTAAGTCATGTCTTGCCTTACATATATTTACACTGGACAAATCTTAAGAAAGCCAGTATTTGGACAAAATGCTATATACTATGATATTTTCATCTGTGTAATAAATCCTCTTCTTGAGTATAAGTGTTATTGCCTCTTAAAAGTAATCCTAAATTTTTTCAATAAATCATATTCATATACAGGTCCGGTTGAACTTGCTGCTGTTGGAGTTTCTATTGCCTTATTCAATCAAGTATCAAAAATTGCTATATTCCCCCTTGTCAGTATCACTACTACTTTTGTGGCTGAGGAAGATTTAGTTGCAAAAGTGAGTCCAGAGTCGAAAGATCGTGAAAGCTGGAGAATGGATTTTCTTTAGACAGCGAAAATAAGATGTTGATACCAGAGAATGGTATTCTAAACTCCTTCCAGTTTAACTAGATTCTCATTTTTTTAGTGTGACTGGTATATGTGTTTTGTCCATATAACTTCATTTTCTCTAACTTTATTTGTGTCTAATTATGCATCAGATTCTGATGAGCCTGCATACATGTCGAGTCACTTGCTAATAGCTTTGAGGTAGCTGAGGTTAAGCATGAAAAGAGGCACAGTCCATCTGCATCTTCAGCATTACTTATCGGTGGCATCCTTGGTCTCATCCAATCTTCATTCTTAATTTTTGCAGCAAAACGTTTATTGAACTTCATGGGAGTCAAATCTGTAAGTTGGACCTTTTTTCTTGCTGAACAGGTTTGGAATTGGAGATGAGGGGGTGGAGGCATTCGGCCTCGTTCAGTAAGGGATGATATGTTGGACTACGTAGAGCCTAATCATACTCTGCACTTATCCTCTTGAGCACGAACTTTTATTCAGGGGTCAATTGGAGATTTCATATTTGGATATGTTCTCCTTAATAACCCAATGAGATATGAAGGATATTTTGTGGGGATGAGGCATGAACACCACTGTAAACTATTCTTGTAGTGAAAAGTTGCAGCAGCGCATGGACATGGCTTTCATATTGAGAGCGAACCACTCTGCCTTTTATGATTTCTGTCTTCTTATTGTTGCTCTCGAAATTAGGCATGAGATCATTATTGTAAATTTCTTTGTAGTGAATATGACGTGTACTTGACTCTCATACTGAGGGTGAACCACTCTGCATTTTTATGATTTCTGTTTGCATATAACATTATATTTTCCTGAAAAGCTTTATTGTAACTGATGCAATGTGTCTACAATGTAGGACTCACAAATGCTATTCCCTGCACAACAGTACCTGACACTAAGATCATTTGGCACTCCCGATGTTCTTGTACTATGGAGTCTTTCGTGGATTTAAAGATACAAAAACTCCATTGTATGCAACGTGTAAGTTAGAAAAATAGATATATAACCTCTTTACAGAACTAATAACATTGAAATCTTTGAAATTGCTAAGAAGATGATGGCAGATGGCTTATCTTGGTCATTATCATTTATAGTCTATCCAAAAGTTTCTATTTTGTACTGAAAACTGACTCTTTCAACTATTTCTAACCGAGTTTTTGTGCTGTGTCCAATCCAGTGGCAGGAGATCTAACAAACATAATTTTTTACCCTATATTTATGTTCGTTTTTCATTTGGGGGGTCAGAGGTGCAGCCATTGCACACATTCTCTCTCAGTAAGTAGTTCCCAAATGACTGTTTTATGCCTTTGAGTATGTTTATGTTTCCAAATATCCGATTACAATGAATATCATATCAAAGCTACTTTGACTGTTTGATCAAGAGTATTAGTTTCCTCAGTAAGTCATTATGCTCCTCAGTAGTAGCAGAAGTTACTAAATGTTTGGCTTGAATGTCACAGTGACCCAAATTATGCTTCTGTTACATTTGAACTTTGCACTCTAATGAATGTTGAGGAAACTCGTACATGTTTTTACACTTGAACTGTTATTACAGGTACCTAACTTCACTAATACTATTTTGGAGGTTAACAGAACAGGTAGATCTTTTAACTCCTAGCCCCAAATATCTGCAATTTGGGACGTTTCTTAAAAATGGTGAGTATTTTTTCCTTGTTAACTCATGCTTTCTAGCGAAACATAAATGTTATAGCAACAAGTTGTGGGTTGCATTGAGGTTCTAGAACGATCATTATCTAGCGCCCACCAACTGAATTTTGTTTTCCTTTTTTCACTCTAAATTTCAGTTTACCATTTTCCCTTAATACTGTAAAACATTTTCATTTTATAAACCTATATAATTGATTTAACTTTTCTTTATTTTGCCGTCTTAGGTTTCATATTACTGATGAGGGTCATAGCTGTGACATTCTGTGTAACTCTTGCTGCATCAATGGCAGCGCGGAGGGGTCCTACACAGATGGATGCATTTCAGGTCTGCTTGCAGGTTTGGCTTGCTACGTCTCTTCTGGCTGATGGCTTGGCTGTTGCTGGGTAGGTAACAAATCAATCAATGCAAGTGCTACGCCAAAACCCTCGACCTTACCGTGAGCTCGATCAACAGTCGAAGGGATAAGTGTATAGTATGATGAGGTTCCAAGTCCAACAAGAAGTAGATGACTTTATACACACTAGGATTATATTTCCCTTTTTCGCTTTGTCAAACTTATGTGTTCTGCTTACACCTGATTTCTTCATGCTAGGCACTTCAGCAAATCTGCCATTGCAATTCTGTATATCACGAATAAAAAATATATTTTTAGAAGAATAATTATCTCTGAATTCTTTCAGGCAATTCTTTTCCAGTGCATTTGCCAAAAAGGACTACAGGTACTTTATACATCCCTAGTATCATGATCAGACATCTTTTAAGTAACGTGTTTGGCTAAACTTTCATTTCCAAACATCTTAAGGGAACTTGCTTTTTACTCACTTTTAAGTAAGAAGTAGGTACTTATTTTCAAAGTAACTCTTACATTAATCTCAAAATAAATAATTTCTCTCGTATTTAGCATTGTCAAAAACTGCAGTTGGGCGTGATTCTGGGATTGGTCCTAGCTCTTGTCCTTGGAATTGGATTACACTTTGGAGCAAGATTATTTACCAAAGATATCGATGTCCTCCACTTTATAGCCACTGGAATCCCGGTATCTGCCCCAGCGACTCAACATAAGAAATCCGTTTTAACTATTTTGAAAATAGAAATTAAATTTGAACTAATTGATTATTCTGATGCCAGTTTGTTGCAGCAACTCAACCTATAAATTCCTTGGCCTTTGTTTTTGATGGTATCAACTTTGGAGCATCTGACTATGCATATTCAGCCTACTCAATGGTATGTCTCCAGTTCTCAGCCATAGCATTTGCAATATTCATTACGTGCTCGTTTGAGAGTGTTTAAGATACAATCTCTTTTAATCAAACATACTCTTTATCCACACATTTTGTAAGATTCACAACTATTATCGACTTTTATTCACATATTCTGTGGGACCCATTGATTAAATTATAATTTAAACTCTCCCAAGTAAGCACTACATTATGTAATTGTGTCCGGTTGTTTCCAAATCCAACATTCAGTCAAGCGAAGGCCTGCCTTGTGAGCTTATTCCCACGTTGTCCAACCTCTTTCTCCAAGTGTTTGTAACAGTATTTCTAGAACAAGCATCATGCTTGTGGATGGCAACATGTGGAGGATTCCATGGAGTCACCTAGTTGGGAAAATTGGCCTTTGTGGACATCGATTTTCGATGGTTGGTGAGGGGGATAGATTGTAATGAGGATTCACCCTTAAAGCCAGCTCAAAATGGGAGGGGCCCGATCTTAGAACACAAATTTCTCATTATCTTCGAACGTATGAAGCATATATCTTGCCCCCGTTTGGATAAAAATTAGGTTTTTATTAGATATTGATAAAAATTGATGAGAAGTGTGGTTGAAAGGTTGATAAAAGTTATGGTCCTAAATTGTTGGGATTGAATTTGGTAAAAAAATGAAATTTAAGAAAGAGTAATGTTAATAATAGTGAAGACTACCAATAATCGCGCTACGCGACATACACATGGCAGTTTGTTAACTAACGTATTAATGTAGTAATTTCTTATTACCTCATGCATCAAATAACAAACTGCCATATATATATATATATCACGTAGGGCGACGATCGGTATTTTTCACTATAAATAGCATTATTCTTTAAGAAATGGAGGGCAAACGGGGGGCTTAAACTCGTTTTTGGTTATATCCCTAATTTTAGCTCATGCTTTCAGGTTATTTTGGCCATAATAAGCATTCTATTATTGTTCATTCTTTCATCCAGTCATGGATATATTGGAATCTGGATTGTACTAACGCTCTGTATGAGCATGAGAGCATTTGCTGGTTTTTGGAGGTAGGTCACATTATTTTATTATTTAATAATTGCAGGATAGGGACTGGAACAGGACCTTGGAACTTTCTTAGGACCTGATTGCAATTGATTACATACTCGTGATGTCATAGAAGTTGGAAAACTATTTTATTTTGACTAATTTCAACATTGGTCACTGAAATTTGTTGTATATATATTAAAGTGATTGTTAAAGTAATTTTCTTGTACTCTTACATAAAATGTGTAAATGTAACATTAATAATCACTCAGTTAAAAACATTAAAGTAAAATCTTATATAACGTTGCCGAGACACGCGCTGTTATTTATTAAGCCATGTAAAATAAAATCATGATTTAAAAAAGGTGTGCATATGAATCATCTTCAATCTTAATCTTTTCTTGATTTTATCTTTAAACCTAAATCTAACCCTTAACGGATTGCTTTGCGCACGTTTTTTTTTTTACCCATGCTTTTGTCTTATGTGGTTTAATAAATAACAGTGTTACTTAATGGTGTCACATAAAATTTTGTATTAATATTTTTAATCGAGTGATTATTGATGTAACGGTTATGAGCTTAGTAATTATTACCGTAAAAAAAATTATTTCCACCATTTTGAAATTAGGCGAAGTTAAAACTCATTTTATCTATAAATGACATGGAAAAAGATAAACGTCCCTCTCATTTTATTTATTTTTATCTTTATTTTTGTGTTATTGTATTTAAAGAAATTTGCAGTTGTGATCCCTTAAATTTCACAAAAAAAAATGTGGTTGTTGATTAACTTCTTTTCTTCCATTTAGGTCTCCCAAACTTTCAATTTTGATCCTTGTTGAATGGATTGAAAACTTATTTGAGGGTAATCTTATCACCCTAAATCATGTTCCTCTCAAATAATTAGAAAAAAAGGTAAAGAAATGATGGCTGTTCTCTTTTAACCTTTTCAATATTGCCTTTCTTTTTATCTTTTTCAACTTTGTGGCATAATAAAAAGTGACTATGTATTTGTCGTGTGGGTGGATTTGGATGAAAAAAAAATTCAAAAATTGAAAACTTACATGATTTTAAAAAGGAAAATATTTATTTTCTTTATAATTTTTAGCCGATCAAAGTAACACCAGAAATAGTAAAACGAATGTAACAAATTATGAAACCAAACCAAATCGAAGAAGATTTGAAGCTTTAGAATTTGAAATTTCACATGAACAAAAAATCGCCCAAGACATGTCGATGGTACCTTCGAATTTGCTTGTGGATGAGTAATGATGTTTTTCGAATTGAAATTTGAATTCCCCATATCCCTCCCACAAAATTTGCTATTGTTTAGTGAGCCCCTTCAAATGTGTATCATGTTCCTATAAGGAATAAGAATAATGTTATTTAATGCTACTGGTGCAATAGTATTAGTTTATGTGATGTTAGGTGATTGACTCAATAAAAAATAAATTGAAAGACTCGTTTATTTATACATTTTATTCAATGGCCTACTTCAAATTTGGTTGCATCGTGTCCAATAATGAGTAAAAATAGTACTATCTACCATAACTGATTCTACAATACCAATTTAGCTAGCACTATATGACATTAAACGATAAATATATTTAAATGAGTAACTTAATTGTACCTTTCATCGAGTCTATCATATTGTGGCACGTAAACTGAAGTTATAGCATCAACCTTGTTAAATAGTATTATTCTCCGATAATTGTGTAAAAGTGAAGATTAATTGATCCCCTTGTGGAAATTGACCTAAATATATATTTTTTTCCAGTAAAAATGAGGAAGAAAACAAGTTGATTAACGGTCTAAAAACCTTTTGAAATTTATGTTTCTTATAGACTCACCTAAGAATGGTCTAAGAACCCCAAACAAACTAAAATAATAGTTTTTATATACTTTTCTTTTATTTTTTGCAAACTCTAAATTGTTCTATTATGAAATTCGAAGATTATTTATGATGCGTTATAAATTTATTTTGTATTTTAATATTTTTGACATTTTTTAACTTGTAGCGATACCTCTTGCCTCAAGAAATAAAAGCATATCGGTATCCAAAACTCATTCTAATGAGAGCACTGCTATATATAGGTACATTATGAAAAATAAACTTTATAGTTCCAAGTATGTTGATTAAGTTTTATTAGTTGTGTGAAAAATGAAAATAAGTTTATTTTTTGTAAGCGACTAAGCGTTGGATCGAATATTATTTTTGAATTTAACCTCTGTTTGTTACATATTAAAATTTTCATTATCATTCTTCTGCTAATTTTCAATCACACATTCTTCAATAAAATAATATTTTTTAATACATCAATAACTTTTCATTCTTTTTCAACTACACATTATTCATCAATTGACTATTTTAGAATACATTATTTTAAAATAATGTGGCTCAAACACACCGTTAGCTTTTTTATTTTTATTTTTGATGTATATAAACGAAATAGAAAAGAAACGAAAACCTCAATCATCCAATCACTCAAACGGAAACCTCAATCATCGTCATCCACCCTCGTCTCCCGCACCGAACACTATTTGTGCAGAAGCTCTCCTTTTTCTCATTCCGTGGGCTGCCACGCTTATGAAATCAACGCCATCCGCCACCAACCACACCGTCTACCACCATGCCTACATCAGCACCACCACCACCACCGTCTAATTATCCCACCCGTTCCGAGGACTTGATCGGACGGCTAAATTCCGTCCGCACACCATACGAGGCTAAGCTTAAAGCCCTAAGAGAGCTTAAGAACCAAATAATTGGTAATCGGACCAAAAAGCTTGCCTTTTTGAAGCTTGGTGCTGTCCCCTCCGTCATCTCGATCCTCTCTTCCGCCGTCGCTGAGAACGGAGGCGGCGCCAATTTGGAGGTCAACGAGCAAGTTATAATTCAGTCGGCCGCAGTAATAGGGAGCTTTGCATGCGGGCTTGATGCAGGAGTTAAGGCCGTTTTGGATGCCGGGGCATTTCCTCTTCTGTTTGGTCTACTCTCTCATCCGAACGAGAAGGTTTTTTAATTTTTCCGAATTCCTTCATTTTTCATGTTCTTGAAATTTTTTAAAAATTGAGTCCATTCAAAAGGTGTGGGTTTTTAATATGCATTATTTGGCGTCGCTAATGATAGTAAATTTTAAGCAATTCGGGAATCGAATTAATAGGGAATAGATGATGAAAATTAGCAAGGAGCTGCTTGAAACAAAGGCGTGCTTTCCTTAAGGTGTAAATGTCATAAGTTTATCTATCTCTCAAAAAAATAAAAAGAAATATATGGCACTAAAATTTTCGTATACTAAGGGAATTGAGTTAATTGTGAATTTATATGTAATATAAAAGAGTTCTGCCCGACGCAGTTGTTGGATTTAGAGAAAATGGAAATTAATTAATTGATTGAATTATTTTTCGCAGTATGTGATGTGGCATGGTCTAAATTTTTATCAGCTTATAAAATGTTGGTGCTTGTAGTACAATAATATTTTAATTGTTAGAATGCGTGTAGCTAATTAAATTAAATTGGTGAGGGTAAAATAATTATGAATTTGCAGTAGTTGATAATGAATTGCACTATACATTCAAGAAGTTTTTCAGTGAGTAATGGCTTGAGTAGGTGGAATCATATGTGTATGATTTTTCAAACTATATGTAATGTTAATGTGGGAAATTAAGCTACATTAACATTGAAGAGTTGACTTCATGCTGTATAATAAACTTCCATTGACATTCTCATCTCATATGTGTAGTGTTTCTTACCCTTTTGTTTAGCTCTTTAATTTCACGGTTGCTTAGATTTATCATGTTCAAATAATTAAAATTCCAAATGGGTAGGCCAGTTCTACGTGATTTTTCATATCAAAAAGAAAAGAAAAAGAAAGAATAGAAAGCGTTGACTGGAACTTGTGGATCAAATAATCCATAGACATGCCAATTCAAAATTCTAATTATACTGCCAAATTTCTGATTCTATAAAAATCCTAACGGGAATACACGCAAGCTTTTCCCAGTGCCTCATAAAACCATTATGCTGCAGGTTGTGGATGCTGGTGCTCGCTCCCTTAAAATGATTTATCAGTCAAAATTGGCTCCTAAATATGATTTTCTTCTGGAGAAAAATATGGATTTCCTCCTTTCGCTATTGAACAGCAAAAATGAGAATGTTACTGGACTTGGTGGAAGTATCATCACCCATTCATGCAACACAAGTACGGAGCAGGAGACATTGAGTGAAGCTGGAGTTATAAAGATGCTCATTAGTCTTCTTGGAGGTTCTTTAATTCAGAGGGATGCTAGTTTAGAATCTCTTGGAGCTATAATTAAGGAAAATCCAGGAGTCATTTCAAAGTTTATGAGACCTGAAAATGGAAGAGCACTGAATGTTGTGACTGAATTGATAAAGGATAGGTATCCTCGGACAAGATTGCTAGCCTGTATGTGTTTGATCCTTATAAGAAACACTTCTACGTGTTATCTTCAAGATGCAGGAATCAAGACTAAATTGATACTAATATTGCTCGAGCTTATTGATGATCCCGGTCAAGTTGGAGATGAAGCTCCCTTTGCTTTATCTAGTTTAATTGCAGAAAAAGAGGATATACAGAAAATAGCATTTGACTCAAATATTGTTGATAAATTATGCAACCACTTAGAGAAAGGTTCATTTCAAGCCAAACGCCTACAGGGGATATTTCTAGTATTGGCTGACTTATGCTCTAATTTGGAATGCTGCAGGGATAGATTCAAATCTTTAAAGGTTAGTTATACACGTGAACCGTAACTAGGGGTAAAAGCTCTCTGGTTTGACTGGTTTTTAACAGATTTTCAAACCAAACCTTTTATAATGGCTTGAGAAAAATCCCACCCAAACCTAGACCACACTATCTAAAATGGTTTGAGATCTACTCAAACCTAAACCTAA
The DNA here is from genome assembly GCA_903798325.1 of Fraxinus xanthoxyloides. NCBI lineage: Eukaryota > Viridiplantae > Streptophyta > Magnoliopsida > Lamiales > Oleaceae > Fraxinus > Fraxinus xanthoxyloides. Next base: position 25,629 of record CAIGRL010102658.1, read on the forward strand.
CGGTTTTGTCCGGTTTTAGAAACCGCAGTTTGGCAGTAGAGTTTTTCTATCTACTTTATTGTCACTAGTTCATTTATTATAATATATTTCCATTAACTTAACAAATTTAATTTAATTTCTAAGACCGTTAGAGAGTTATCCACCAATTAATTGACGTGTCATTACATTATTGCTTAATATAAATTAAGCAACATTGTTTAATAGATCTTGATTATAAATTTAAATATCTACAAAATCAAAGAAAAGTTACAATAAAACCTCAGCGCCTTCGGCTCCTCTAACTAGAGAGAATAAAAATCATTAGCATATTGGAGTTTTTGGTTCTGAATGATTGCGGGCTTGAACATGAAGATGGCCGTATGGATCAATTGGTAGTGGGTTATGAAATTAGAGTAATTATTGGTCTTTGTTAATGGAGAATTGACCAAACTATCTATTTCTTTTATTTTATTTTAGAGGTTAAGATTATAATTTATCATCTAATTTTTGGAAGAAATTTATTTTTAAACGATTCAGTTTGATTTCAAAATGTCGTCAAAATTTCGAAACCTAAACCGAACTATTTTAGAATGGTTTGTCTTAGTTCAAAACTGTTTTGTTGACAGTTCTGCATGGCACCAAACCAAAGGTCTCAAAAATGAGGTTTTGGTTCGGTTTTCGGGTTTGGTACTTTTGCTTACAGTCTTAACCATAACTGGTAACATTGTGTTATGCAAAAGTTCCATATGGTCATGGATGTTGTGGTCATCTTCTTATATCTTTTCTTTGGATTTTTCTTTTGATTGCATGCTCCTCAGCCTTAATCAATTCTTTGAATTAAGTAACAGTTTTCAATCAGTTGCATAGTTGCGACTAGATAAAGACTAATGTGTCGGGCATGTCATTTATTTTAATTAATGCAGCCTTTTTAATTAGCAATTTGGCACTCTATTGTTGGTTAAAATGTGAATATCTGAATTTTCAACAAACATTCTTATAGCATATTGGTTGTTATATGCACCGCTAGTTACGAAAAACAGAAGAAACTAGATAGAATAAATTTCTTTAAGATGACGAAACCGCATATGAGCTACCTGTATAAAATATTTTTGTCTCCAAGCCTATAACCCTTGGTCTCGTGTACTATGTTCCTCTGAATAGGAACCAAATTTGAGTCCTAACGTGGTTTTTTTTTTTTTTTTGGTTTTTCTAATGTGATCATGCCTGCAATAGGATAAGAAACAAATTCTTTTCCCGTTCTGATAATTTCCATGTTCATCTAAGAAATTATGAGGGCTCCTGAAAAAATTTACTGCAAAGTAATCTTATCTTTCTATATCCAAATTTACTGAAAAAACCTTATTATTTATTGTTCTTCCCTCTTTACTATAGAATCCTTGTCTCATTGTGTTTCCTAAGGGGAAGCAAGGGTGGATTGTTATTGCAAGGGTTGAGGGTGAAAAGAGTATAATCCTCATGGAGAAGGGGCATGTTCTCCTGATGATATCTGAGAATTTACTCTATATCAACCTTTTTGAAAATTCGAATGAATTGTTAATATGTAGAAATGTCTTTAATATGTTGAAACTCATAGTTCTATCTTTCTTATATGGTCAATAAGTTTTTGAGTGCTACTTGTACCTCTGAATGCAGGCATTCAATGTTTTAACAGATGTGCTGACTCATGATAGTCCTGAAGTACGCGCTGCAGCTTGCATTTGCTTGAAAAACATTTCTCGCTGTGTAAAGGTTCATAACATGATATTGAAACAAAAGATTTTCGAGACTCATGCAATCTCTTGTGCTCTCTGCTAATAAAATATGATTCAGAATTTGAGTGCAGGTCATTTTATGAATGAAGCTGTCATCATTCCCTTGGTTCAGCTTTTACATGACACCTGTACTTCTGTCCAGGTATACTTTGTTTCAATTTTTATTGACTTTCCCATTAACTATATTTGTAACTTGGCTTTGATGTATGTCAATTTCTGGTTCTGATGGGATGAATTCACAAAATCTTTAAGATGCAAAATAAGTTGAATGAATTGTTGTTTGTTGATGTGGGTTGGTTGATGAGAACTTCACAATCTTGTCGTGGACCCGTGGTTCTGAATTTGTTGGTGAACTCAGTGCAAGGCATGGTTTCTGAGAGAGCAAAAATTGGGAATATCAATGTTTGCAATGTAGTGGATCATTGGGCAAAGTGTGAGGGCGATGTTGTCTGCAAGTGAGTGGAGTCCCTGCTGACAGAAGCTTATAAATACCTGTAATTATTTTAGCTATGAAATATAAATAACAAAGTCTTTAGGTTCATTTTGCGCTAGCCCGAATCTCAGTTTATATCAGAATTAATAGGATCGACATCAAATTCATGTTACCTGGCTGGTTAAGTGGTAAACTAACTAAAGGTGGACTGGTGGTGCTATGTCAAAAATAACCTTTACATTTTTTTATTATGGAGCTCAGCCCAAGGGCTATACTATCATTGATCTGTTGATTGCCATCTCTTCTCTAGCCTCTTCTGATTAATGAGTACAAAGAAATTATTAACTATTCATTTCAGTGGTTACATATCATTTATTAAGAATATTGGCAGTCTTACCATTCTTGTATTGGCGATGCATTCATTTCAAATTACTAGCCACCGATGCACGATAAGAGTGCATCATTATTGTGAGATTTGACGAGATGCATGCCATATACTATTAGACAACTGTAAGCAGATAAATAACAGTATTTTGCCGCATATATAAAAAGTAGATAATGTATAAAATAGATTTGTACATTAAATATCCTAAATGGATTTTCTGGTAGTTTATTTATCCTGAACAAGGACAGTCTAGTATTAGTGCAGTCTATAAACTGTGGGTATTTCACAATACAACTGTTTCTTCAAATCTCTACCACATAATTTTAAATAATTTTTTTTTTCCATTTTCTAAATTGATGTCATTTTACTTGCCTTAAAAAGGATCACTTAATAGCAGCTTTACTGTAACTATTTCTGTAAAACTATACATAACAAATATCTCACAGGCGTTGTTTGTATTTCACTTTGTCCATTTTCTATATTTTGAAATGTATTCCCAATAGAGAACTTTGAGCCTCCAGTCGGGGTGGAGCCTGGGGGAGAAGCATACTCCAATGTTTTTCTGTTGATGTAAATAATGTGCTTATGTGATTTCCTTTAATTGCATTGCTTGAAATATTCATTGATCTTTATCATATTCACTTTTCTACAATGTTCATGGAGAAACATCTGTATTTTAATAATTTATTACAAACTTTCCTCCATTGTTCGTAACTTTTGTTTTGGTTTATTCTTAATTAAACCGTTACATTTCAGATTGCGGCCTTGGGTGCTATCAGCAACATTGTGGTTGATTTTACTGTGCACAAGTCGAAATTCATTCATTGTGGAGGCGTGAAACAGCTTGTTCAGCTAGCAAAGTCAATGGATTCAACCATTAGGGTCAATGCTGTGTGGGCTTTAAAGAACCTGATGTTCCTCGTAAACAGCACTTGTAAAGAAGAAATTTTCTTGGAACTATCGCCATCTATGTTAATAAGCCTTGTCTGTGGTAATTGTTATGCATATTATTGTAGTAAAAATGCAGCACTCATAATATACTCTATTTAACTTCTGCAAGTTTCATTTTCTTTGCAGACCCTGAAACATCTGTTCAAGAGCAAGCTTTGGCTCTTATTCGCAATCTCGTTGATGGTTCCATAGACTCCGTTGAGTATGTCTTTGCTGAGGAGGGCCTTCTGCTGGATGCCATTGGAAGACAACTGCAAAGCGCTTCAAAAGTTGAAGTTCTTATTCAAGTAAGAAGTGATTTCTCATGCTTGGACTTAGGTCTCTGATTTTAAAAAAACCTACTTTATGTGAGCAAGGGGACTGCTGTACTTAAAAGTTAGTTAACAGCCTGTAGTGCAACTTCAATTAAAAGTGGACTGCTACTATCTCATGACTGCAACTTTTATCCGCAATAAATAAAATAATTTCATAACTAAATAGAGGATAAAATAAATAATTAACAAGTAATGAGCATTAAGTCGAAATATGTGAACTTTGTTATTAGATCTCGTCAAGTGCGTGTTTTTTCCATTTCTATGAAGGAAGGTAAAGTGGCTCTTCTTTACCTTGCAAAGTATCCCTCGTGTTTTGAGCTTTATATAAAATTAAAACCCAAAGTATCTTTTTCTTTTGCTCTCCACAAGGATGGGAAATCAAATATCTTCTATTCTTCCTCTCCGAAGGGAACTCATGGACCTGAAGTGTGCTGTTACCTAATTCATTTTTACTAATAATTTTCTGTAGCCTTTGTAAATTCGAAATTCATGAACTCTAGCAATCCCAATGTGAGCGTTACTCGGGTACAGGCAACATATGTATGAAGGGATAAAAGAAAGACTGTGCCTATCATTATATAGTGGATTATACTAATTCACATGAGAAATCCACTTCAGTGAATGGTGGGAGGAAAGCAAGCATCATCATATGCGTTGATGAACAGCATTCTCCTTTCATAATATCGAGTACAAATTAAATTAAAAGCTTTGATGGCTGTGAGCTAATGACTTCATAATACTGTCTCATGCTTATCAAAATAGGACAGCTTTTACCTTTTTCGTGTCATATTCTGTCTTCACATTAGTGAAAAGTACATATATAATGGAACTGCACCTGTTGGCTGGAATTAGTTATTTGTAGTAATAAGCTTAGATATCCGAAATGACTTAAAAAAATAAAATAAGAGAGGAATTGATGTCACTCTCACACACTGATAGTGCAGATTCAAATGAAGTAAATAGTGTACCATATCACACGGTTGGTAGATTTAGGTATTTCAAACAACTTACCACTTGCATGTTTTGCTAGGGAATATACGTCCTCAGCAATGTGGCTTCTGGAAATGAATTCCACAAGGAAGCGGTCATGAACCAACTTTTTCCACAGGCAGGCAGTGATGCACAGACAATTTTGATTAGGTTTCTGCAGAGTACTGACAGCCGATTACGAACAGCTTCTGTGTGGGCTCTAGTAAATCTCACTTTGGCAAGCAGTCCAGGTGCAAATGCTCGGGTTATGAAACTGCAGAGTGCTGGCATAGTTTGTCAACTAAAGAATTTGGTCCATGATCCTTGCCAGGACGTGAAGGTCATTAAATAATATCCCAGTTGGTACTTAAATCCAAAATGCTTATTAGCTAAAATAATTTTCTTCTCTTGCAGCTTCGAGCAAGAACGGCTCTTGGACAATCATCGATGTTTGGTGATAGTTCAATGGGATAATTTGTTTTCACATGTTGATGACTGAAATACCGATGCACGATAGTGCTTGCAATTTTCCAGGAGAGCATATCAGAACATGGGATGCCTTCATCAAGGTTTTGTTTTGCTTTACTTAAATGATGGCTTTCTCTTAAATTCATGCGCATGCAATTTACTGTAAATAATTGCGTGGTGTATGTTTTATAGTAGTTGCTCCATTTTTAAGATTGAAGGTTACAGGAGCATATTTATCAAATGTCAATACTTCTATTGTTTTAGCAGTTGTGTAATCTGTGTTCTGTTATGTTGTTGAAATCCATTATGCTGAATCATAATCTGCACTCTGTGTTTTGGTCATTTTCCTTTTCTGTACTTTTAAAAGGCATTTTGACTTTCCTTGAGCTTTTAGCTTAATCAACATGTTCATTTTCAGGTGTAAGAACTCTCTTCTGTTAGTGGAGATGGAGATTGTGATGTTTGTCTTTATTTTTTCCATTTCTTCAACGTACCAATTTCCCTTTTTCGTTTCTTGTCCTGTCCCCAGTCTGCAACAGGTTGTAGGGGTTTAATTTGTGCGCGTTTGTGGAATGTTTGATACACTCCGTTACATAATTTTTGTCACATATGCTTCTTTCACGTCAATTATAGGAGATAGTTTGGTGTTTCCAATTTTTTTTTTCTTCTTTTTTTTTTTCCATATATGAAACATTAATACAATTCACGAATTAATAGTTAACATCAAAGTCTCTCTTTTAAAAGAAAGTAGATTTTTCGAGTGATTGTTTGGAAAATGTTTTTTTAATGTATAATTAAAATGTAAGAAAATATTATAAAATTATTATATATTTTTTTTTTTTTTTTGAAAAAGAAAAATGTGTGTTTTAAAGTAAAATTGAAAGAAAAATAATTCTCAAATAATTAAAAATCTAGTAGGGACTTTATATATTTCGGTTGTTGGATTTAATGGTTAAACACTTTATGAAGTGCAAGTGCAACTTGAGGTTCAACAACAAATTTGGGTACAGCAATTTGTACACAAAATGGCTACACCTTGGATTATAGATGCCCATGTGACGGAAGATGAGCGGTTGGATGAATAATATTTTTTTATAGAAAATAGATGTAAACGAAGATGTACATGTAGCATGATTGAACAATTTTTTGCATAAAAGAATTTTGGATAATTTTATTTGTACCGAAAATATTACTTTCTCACATTCGAGCGGGGCCGCGTGAATAAAAAACTCTCAAGAGTATGGTCCTCACTCCCAAGTGTATGTAAAAAATTATGTAAAAAAAAGGGTGTACATGTAGCGTTATCCAAGAATATTTTACGATGAATTAATCCGGGTTTCAAAACTAGCCCAATGCCTAAACTATGGTGCAATTTCATTCATTATCGATAAGAGATACTTAAGTTACATTGAATTATAAATTCAATAACAGAGATTTTATGTCACTGTATTATCTCATTTTATTGGAGTTATTTCAGTGCGCTAATCAACAGCCATGGACTTGAAATTAGTGAATCAGTGACGGATTGTAACAAAAAAAAATGGATAGCATTGCAATAATGGTGTGCACTACATCCAACGTTTGCAGTTTCATTCTTATAATAATTGAATAAGGTAGCTTCGAAATTCAAGTGATCATATGCAATATCTTGGGATTCAAAATCTTATTCGATAATCAAGTGTTAGATAAGAATTTTGAAGGACGTTTTAAGAAAATAAAACAATCTTTATAGAAAATCACGAGAATATCTTAGGGTCCGTTTGATTTAGCGGAATTTTTTCTGGAAGTAGGAAAATATTTTCCTATTTCCACTTTTTGACTGTTTGATATGCTAAATTTTCCAAGGAAATTGTTTTCCACCATTTTTCTAGGTACAACCCTTTGATGCATAAATGATGAAAAA
>CAIGRL010102782.1:0-19117 GCA_903798325.1 Fraxinus xanthoxyloides
GGAGTTATCTTTTACTTGATTAGTTTCAGATTCTGTTTCTAAATTTTTATGGTTCTTGTTTGCATTGTCTCCTATGTTAATTGGTCTGTTTCTTTGTACTTAGTTACCCCGTAGATTTCTAGATGCATGTGTCCCTGTAATTATAGAAGTAGAAATAATTGTTTGGCGGCATTCTTAAAATTAATTGCGATACTGTTTTTAAATTGATTGGAGTTGCTTAACTGATATCAACAATATAATAGAGATGAGGAACTGTCATCTGAAAGTGGAGTTACAAAGAAAAAAATAAAAAATCATCTCTAAGTGGAGTTGCAAAAAATAAATAAAATAAAATAAAAGGAATGTGCACTGATATGGCTATATTTGTTTTAATTTTCATTAGGTAACTTCGTTAAAAATGGGGGGTGGGGGGGTCCTCATATTCAAGGTGTTTAGACAAAACACACTACTAATGGAACACTTTAATTCTCCCTTCCAATAATCAAGACATGAGGGATGGATTGCCTTGTCCAAAGAAAAGAAAAAGAAGAATGTACTTTTGATCCTCCACAAAGAGATCTGAATGCCTTTAGAAAGCTCTTGTATTTCTTTCCCTCTGAAGGAACCAAAATATTCCATGCCTTTACTACTTTACTGACTCTTGACTCCCTCCAACTTAGAGCTGCTCCTATGTATATAATGTAGAATCTTGGTTTGTTATTACAAATTTGGTTCTATGCATGTACTTATTCCTTTGTGGGTTGATTAAAATTTGGACAAATTTCTTCGTGCTTAGTGCTTGTTTACTTGGAATTTGGTGGCTATTCTGCTTCTATCTTCATATTTTGCACCCAGTTGATATTTGCCCCGACTCTTTGACTAAAGTGTCAAGTGTTTATTCCAAATAAAATAGAGAGAGGTGGAAAAAATGTATTACTTAAAGATGCCACTTTTTTTCATTTTATGTGATCAAATATGTGAATGCTCAAAACACGTTAAATAATCAGGAATGTAATCTTGAAGACGTATCTGAGGAAGAAGAAGCTCCTTCTAAAGGTTCGAAGGACAAAAAGGCAAATGGTCCAGAGAAACAACCCAGTCTGGTATTCAAACTCACAAGCCGGGTTCAATATAAAACTGTTCTTAAAGGTAATAATTTTGGTTGTTAATCTTTTATTTTTACATATGCCATTTTCTCAAATTACAAACTGGTCTAACACTCAGCGTACTTGATGTTGCAGCCCATAGTGCTGTTGTGTTAAAGGCCGAGAGTATGGCAGATAAGACAGAATGGTTAAAAAAGTTGAGAAATGTTATCAGTTCTAAAGGAGGTGAAGTGAAGAGTGAATCAGGCCCGTCCATTAGGCAAAGTCTTTCTGATGGTTCTCTTGTAAGTAACTAAGGGAAATTTCATTGTTCCAATTTCATGGCTCTAATATATGCTATCATAATTTCCATTTCTTCTAATTCTTGTTTTGTTTAACCTGTTAGATATTTAAATAATTTAGGTATACCTGAGCAACATCTATTTTAGTTGGTCAGAATATGTTATCTTGTTATAATCCTTCCAAAAGATTTTATTAATTAAGATATTAACATGTGGATGAGCCATTTAGGATACAATGGCAAGAAAACCAGCAGATCCTGAAGAAGAGCTTCGCTGGATGGCTCAGGAAGTGCGTGGCTATGTTGAAGCTGTTCTTAACAGCCTTGCTGCCAATGTCCCAAAGGTAAGTTTCAAACTAAAGGCTCCATGTGAATTGGTTTATTTGAAGCAGAGTCCTCATATGTAATTTATTGGGATTTGTCAGGCTGTTGTTCTTTGCCAAGTAGAAAAGGCTAAGGAAGACATGCTCAATAAGCTGTACAGTTCTGTCAGGTTAGCAACACTATGATACCTGCATTTTAGAGACATTGCCTTGTAATTGCCATATTCTTTATTGAGTGTGAGAAGCAGAAAAATATAACCGTACGTTGGTGGTATCCATGTTTCATAACCATTCAAAGGCAGACAAGCACATCGTTACTTGCGATTAAGTTCTGTCATATTGTTATTCTTCTTGGCTCATCATTACATTTTCATGTTGATGTGGATTTTAGTGGCCAAAGTACAGCAAGAATTGAAGAGCTTCTCCAGGAAGACCAGAATACAAAGCGCAAGAGAGAGCGTATTCAAAAACAGTCTTCTCTTCTTTCCAAGCTCACCAGGCAACTCAGTATTCATGATAATCGGGCAGCTGCAGCGTCAGACTTTTCGAATGGCGGAGCAGGTGATTATTTGCTCATTTTGGTTTCTTTACCAGTTTACCTCTACAGTTTTGATGTGAATCCTTTGCAAGCACACAATCTGTGTGAAAATATTCCTAGTTACAGAGGAGAGAGTTTTTCAGCATCCCCATATGAAAGATTACTATTTGAAATAGTGCTTGTGTTTAGAGTGCTCAGCACCAGCATCAAAACAATGAAATTGGAAATTTGAAGTACACAATTAGAGCAGCGAAATAAACACGATTGTTAGGTTAAGAGGAATAAAGTCTTTATCAAGATTTGTGACTTGATTAATTGGGGTGCAAGTGCATCATTCTTGACCATTAGAAGAAAAAGGGATAATAACTGACTGATAAATAATGATCCACATGTAGACGAAAATGCATATTTCTGTTTATGTACTAATGTTTGGAGTGTTACTTTGAAGTAGCTCAGTTCAAGTTTTGATATTATGACTTCAAAATTCAGCTATGATTTTTTGCTATAATTTGCTATGCTTGGATGATGGGGCGGGGGTTTAAAGGCACTGCTAGTCACTTAGCTTTTAGTGAAATTTCATTTTGATGACTAAAATTCGCCTGTTTTAATCTGTTCACTGAAAAACTTTGTTACCAATTAGTTACAAAGTTTTTCAGTAACCAACCTAGAATGTAACAAAGTTTAGTGACCAACATGAAATTTAGCAAAAACATCGGGGACTGCTAGTGTTTTCTAGCCTTGAATGATACCTTATGTGGCTTGTGCATCACTTCTATCACGTGTAAACTTGAGTTTTTCCCGTATTCGCTTGTGTAGAAAGCAGTCCAACTTCTGCTGGACCCTCATCAGGTGATGATTGGAGATCAGCATTTGATGCTGCTGCCAATGGCCCAGCTGATTCATATGGGGACTCGAGGCACTCATCCAATGGTCACAGTCGTCGGTACAGTGACCCTGCTCAGAATGGCGATGTGGGCTCTGGCTCAAACTCCAGCAGCCGCCGCACCCCTAATCGATTGCCACCTGCTCCACCCCAGTCTGGCTCTTATAGATTTTAGATTATATAATTTTGATAATTGATTCATGCATTCTCATCGGGTGATTGCTCATGCCTGCTCGTCTTGAGCTCTTATCGAGCTTAATCATGGTATAATAGTATCTTTGTAGAATTGTCACACATCTTTGTAGATAAATATCAGGATCAATATTGTTTTTGCGGTTATGTTTGCCACTGCTGAATTTTTGTGATGTACTTGCAATTACTTACCATTGGGATTTTCTTCTCCCTTTGGGGTTTATCATTAATATTTTTTACAAATATACTGAGACGAGCTTTCTGAGAACTAATTATAGTGTTCTTACCTTACTTTTAAATTATTTATTTTGAACAAATCTGTGATGTTCCTTGTGGCATTGAAAAGGTTATTTACCATCACCATTATTATAATTTATATATCTATCTTTATTAAAAAATTGAAAAAAATATATATTTCATCCACTTATGACTTAACATTTCATTATTGTTTTTATTAAACATTATACATTCACACCATTTTATGTATCCATCTTATCATAAATCATTCAATCCTCTGTTATTTGAAACATTTTGTATGAAAAACTTCATATTTTTAAGATCCATTAGATTTGTCGTTAAAAATAGTAAAAACTGTCAAAATTAAAAAGAAATAATTACAATTTCAATTCAAATTTTTACAAATTAAATTAAATTTTTTTTTGTACGTATAACTGACAATCTCAAATTGACTTTACTTTTCATGCCACCCTATACCACTTTATCTTCTTCCCCAAAAAAAAGGGAAAAAATGCCTCCAAATACAACCAAGCCAAACAACCATTTTGGAGGAAGAAGAGTGTTAATGCCTGCAAATATAACATTGAAATTTCCAAATCTCTCTCCCTCTCACAGAGACTGAAATTAGCAATGGGGAAGCAAGACTTAGAATTCCCACTTTTGGGCAGTGATAATTTCACAAGGAGAAAAAGATAGAGCAGAACCCTTTAGTTTCTTCTTGGAATTATAGTCACGGTGTGTCAGTGTCTAAGAATTTTTGTAGCTTCATCTTTCCCATTCCAGTGAATTGTCTTGATATGTTTGAGAAGTTTTTTAAGGAATTTTGCCAAAGATGGGTTATTCAGATTATAGGAATTTGAGAATAGAATTGTTGTGATCAATCTACGAAGGAAATCCTCCATAAATTTTTGATCAAGCAAAGGAAACTTCACTTCATTTGGGACAAAAATGAGGAATCTGGTTGTGTGGTCATATATTTGTCTGAAAGTGTGAAAATTTACCAAATCTTGACTTCTAATAAATTGTTAATGTGACCAATATACTGTATAAGAACTAAATTTCTAGTTCTGTGTTTTTTTGTCTGTATTTAGATTTAGATGTATGCTTTGCACTACTCGAAATTTCTAGTTCTGTGTTTTTTGTTTGTATTTATTTTTTGTTTTGTTTTATTTTATTTTATTTTATTTTTGAGGGAAGAAGATGAAGTGGGGTGGGGTGAGGTGAGGTGAGGTGGAAAGTAAAGTTTTAAAGATTTGTGATGATAGATTGCACATAAAAAATAAAAAAACTGGATTTAATTTGTGAAAAAATAAAAAGTTCGGGTTCTGAAATTGCAATCATTCATTTTTAATTTTGGCATGTTTTATTGTTTTTAACGACAAATCTGACGAACGGTAGGGTTTTCACACAAACGTTATGAACATGAGATTTTTTTACGATTTTCAATAGGTAAGAGTATATCGCACATGAAAATGTTTTTAGGAGATTTTCTGTTATTAGTCATATCTATCTATACCATTTTTATATATCTATACATCAACAACATTTTTATATATACTAGTGGTGGATCGTGCTTTGCACGATGACTGTTATAATTTTGTAAGACATTTCGTTGTAATGACTATATATTTTAGAATATGTAAATATTTAGTTATATAATGTCAATAATGTGAAAAACTAAGTTTATCGTATGTTCGAGTTGTAATCAGTATAGCTTGTGCTTTATTTAAGAAGAAGTGGGTTATACTTTAAGAGTTCTACTATAAGGATAAACTAAACATCTAAATTATTCCGTGAGCATAATTTGACATTCCAGCAGTTCGGCAACCCGTAATTCCTACTGTCCTTAAGTATACATTTTTTCAATCAATTGAGTTAGCAAGAAATGATCTATCCATGACCAATATAAAAGTGAGAATTAAATAAATTAGTAGATTCTTATCAAAATTAAATGAAACTTGAATCTAGGTAAATAAAGGGACCTTGTGTTTGCGGCAAAATCTTCCCGCTGAGAGTGAAAAGTCGATTCATGACATCTGTTTGCATCTTTGTCACATTTTTTCCCAGCAACCGGTATTGATCCTTTCATTAATGAGCTCTGATACCATGTTAAGATTTGAGGTTTCATCTTAAAAGGTTAACCTTATTAAAATGAGTAATTCAAACTCTTATAAATTGGTCTATGTTTTCATCTTTATTCGATGTGAGATTCTATCCCTTAACACGGACGTTATTTCATCTATTCTGCAGCAGAAAATAGAAAGAATGTTATATGGGAAAGTATATGTTCAATAAATGCAGCTATTTCTTTTCATCGATAAGAAATTGATATACTGATTATCGAAACGTGAAAACTTCTATAGATCATTAAAGGGATATAACCTTCGTTGTTTTAATGAGTTCTCAGTGTCCACCAATTTGTGCTTTAGTTCCTCCACTGTCTGCAACAATATTTCCTCCAAGAGAGGAAAGATCATGAGCAAATATTTCATTTCTATACATTACCTCCAAATATACAGAACTGATGAACCCTAGATCAATTTTTTTCTAGGATATAAATAAAAATAACAAATTTCATAGACTTTCATAAATTGAATGTTTGATAATTGGTAGTATCATTCTGAAACCATTGTTCTGTAAACATCACAAATAAAAGATTATAGAGAACTTCAAGCCAAAAGACGATAATTAAATCTCAAGATCGAAAATTCTATTCTCAAAAGAAGCATGCATGATAGGATAACAAAAGTTCCATCATTGTGTAAATCCAGAATTCAGAATTAATGGAAGAACTTCATTGTCACAATCAGAGTCTTGTTTCTTCTCCCACTCAATCCCATTACCAGCTTTGTCCAAATTCTTTCCATCCACTCTTAACATGTCAAAAACCTTTAGCTTCATTTCTTTCAACCATTCCATAATAATCCACCCCATGAATGCTGCCCATGTCTGTTTCATCCTCTGAATTATATAGTACAAGATCTCCTCGGAATTTATAGTAACAGTAGCTTATTCATTATGTTCATGGATTTGTCTTTTATTTTCATCTTTTAATTTTATATTATGGTAACCTAAAGTCCCATATTTAGATTGCCAAGTTCAAAAGTTGATATAATTCGCTTCAACAGAATGGTCGATCTACAAATAGCTAAATCTCAGTTCCAAGTGTGTCAAAATCCTACAAAAAGATCTGATTTCAATTGCCACATAAAATCAAAGATTTCCCAAATGCTGTTCTACTTGAAAAACCAAATAATGATATAAAAACTAACAACCTGAATTGTGCTGCAAACATAGGATGGTGTATAAGAAGCTAAGAGGAAACTATGGACAAGGAAGCATAGTTCAAAACAAGCAAACTACTAGTCTGTTTCAGTAATTAACTTCATAGGCACATATATATAGAATAAGTTGGTCCATTATACTGCATCCTTTTTTTCTTATTGGACCCTAGGTAGTTTCTTTCCTTAGCTCTCAGTACTCTGTACATAAATCTTAATGAGAATTCCACAGATTCACAAATCGCTATAGCTTTGTTACAATGAATGAAGAGACGATATCTTACTTGAAGCAAGTTACCAACCATAACCAAGAGTGCCCGAGCAAAGCTATGAAAGCACAAATGACAGTTGATAACCAGGCCACGGAAACAATTGCAATACAAATTTTGAAACCTTCTGATTTCCACGCTGCAAAAATGATTCACAAAGGTTTTCAATATGCAAATTTTAAAAATATACGGATGAAAGTTTAAGTAGGCCATACTGTTCGGAAGTCGAAATTTAAAATGTAGTAATTTAACTGTAGCGGTTATGCTTCTTTGCGATTAGAGATTTACGCAAGAAGCATAGCATGTTTGGCAAAGATTCAAGTTAAAAAGTAAACAAGTTCTTTTGAAATAAGTAATCTTTTTTATCAAAGTGTCTTTTTTACTTCAAAGAAAAAAATGTGAAACAGTGAAAAAAATTAGTTACCCACATCATAAATTACAATTTCGAACAAGGTCAAAGCAGTGAAGAAAATAGCATGAACGGAGAAAGATACATCATTGACAGCCACATGTATCGTCTACAATAAAACGACCACAAGAAAATAAATATATTCATAAAAAACCATACAATTGAAACCCTTGATCCCAAAAATTATATAAACGCCCACGTAATCAACATTCAAGCTAAGGAAAATTCAATTATGAATTCAATAATAAGATCATATTTTGAATTACGTCATTGAAGCCAAATTTTTGGCCATATCGTCTCTACACGGTGGAGCTAAAGTAGAGGGAAGAAAAGAGAAGTCTTGAACAATGTGGACGATTGTGTGGAAAAGGAGTAAATAGGTATGGGAGGTAGCGTGGAAAAATGGAAAATGATCGACACAAGAAAAAGAAATCCCTGCAAGGATGCAACAATGTGGTGTTTAAGAAAATAAAGAGGGTAAAACTGGTATGAAAATGTATTACATCAGCATTAGGTCAGAAATGACGTCTTATGAATAGTGGCAAGCAAGTTTTCTCTTTTTAGGGTGTGTCCAGATATTAAAATCGGATTAAAATTGAAAAACTAACCGTTATTATTGACTCTTTTAGACAAGTGTGACCCAATAACGACTATATTTTCAATTTTAATTGAATTTTGAGTTATACCGAACACGCTCTTAATATTGTAAGGATACCGCATCACAATTCTTTCATAATCATTTCATATTTTTAATCGTTGTTATTAATATGCACGGTCAAATTTCTTTAATTGTTTTGATAATCACTGTTGTTTTGAATTCAAGAAAAAAGAAAAAAAAAAGATAATACCGGTAGAAAACTAAAAATTCTTGTTTTGATAATTTTATTAGAAAAATAGTCAATGTTTTTAAGTTCAAGAAAAACAGAAAAGAAAAGATAGTTCCAACAAAAATCAAATAATTCGAAATGAATTTTTTTATTGATGCTATTTGAATTCAAAGTGTAAGTTATTATCAAACAATTCAAACACAAATCAAGAATCTTTAACGTATTAATCTCCTATTCGGTGGAAATTAAAATTAAAAATTTAATCTAAATCAAAGTCAATAATTAATATTTACCACGTATTTTATGGGACCCATAACATTTCAACTAAACATTTCATTAACTTTTATGAAAAAAAAATGGTAAAAATATGATTTTAATCCCCACCAAACAGGATCTAAATTAATCAAACCCACAATAAAAGGTAATCTCTACTTTCTCAAATTCTTCTACCTACATTGTTATGTTTGAATGTATTTGCTCTAATGATATCTCTTTTATTGTTGTTTTGATTGAATATTACATTTTATGGATATTGGGATTTTATTAAAATGACCAAAAGAATTTAATGAAAATAAATAATAGTTGATGAATTTAGAATGACATAATGTTATTTAATTTTATATATGTTTATTTATGTAAATTTAGATAATGTTAAACATATAATATAATTTTCTTTTTAAAAGTGAATATATGTAATATATAACAATAGTGAATGTAAATAGCGGCTCATAGTTAAAATGGGAAATGTGTGCGTTTATGACCATATATGTCTAGACAAACCAACTTGGAATACTCGTCTCGATAGATTTAGTTAAACGAGAGAGAAGTACACTTCAAAATTAACATGGCTGATGTGGTTGTAACTCGTAATTGATCTAATTAGATTCAGTCTTTAGGAAACTGAGAATTAATCTAAGCATGAAATATTTTTTGTAGTCGATTTTATATAAACTAGTCACGTGTGAACGTGCAACTAAAATGTCGTAAAAATAATATTTGAAGATGTTCGAATATAAAAAATAGTTAAAATTTTGCTTATGCAAATGAGCTTTTTATTCAATGAAAATCTCTTTGTACAGTATAATTTTTGTGTGATAGGAAGTATTTGATTTAACTAAAATCTTTATAATTGTTATAGAAATTCATATTGAAAGTGCAATATATAACTGTCCGTGCAATTGTGGAAAATAAATTTTGACATGAGGTATTGTCTATACTTGGGCTTTGTTGATTGTCATTGCAAAATATAGACGAATATGAAAAAAAATCATGAATTGTTTTACCTTAAGTTTGAAAACTATGAACAGAAAAAAAAATTAATAATTGAAATCATGGGCAATACACACTTTAGTTCTATATCTCAATGGAAAGCACTTGTTTTATTGCACGTTTAAAGTTTGTGCATCATGAAACTAAGATTAAGGAGATTTTATGGATAATTGAATAATATAATTACAAAACAAATAGTCATCGTAATATACGTACAACATCCTTGAACCTCAAAATATCAAAAAATTTAGCATTGTTGGAATAAGATTAATTGACGAAATACTTTCAAACTACTGTCACTTTAATGGACCATTTATAGTATTTGATTCCATGATACGGGAGAGCAAATTATTTGATGATTGAAATAAAATAACAACAAATTTGTGATAATAATTTAAATAGTAGAGAGATTCGTTCATCTATGCCTAACTCTCATGAGAACAATGAAATACATTAATGAGCATGAAATTTAATTAATTTGAAATAATGAATATAGAAAAATAATAATTTATATATACGTGATTTTGAAAATTAATTTAGACAAAAAGGAGTGTACGTGAACCCATAAAATAAATTTATGTCATAGATTAAATGAATAATCTTGAAAATAAAGAAGTGTCCATGAAGTTGAATAATTTACTTTCCTAAAGCGATTGAATAGCCTCCAAAACATATAAAATGTACATGAACTTAAAGAATTAATTTACACTTAAGAGAAATGTAAGTTCCTAATAATAAATGTTAATTATTATATATGCACGTAGATAATTAAATGCATAATTGAATATTAAATACATATTGAAAAAAGAAAGTGAGGTATTATTGAAATAATTGAATTAAAGTAGAATTAGAATCGTCTAAAAAAATAATTCTCACTTAATACGATATTTAATATATTATAAATTGGTATGAAATTGTCTGGAGCGGGTTGTGGTTCTTTACACTGTATTCTTAGAAATAGGAAATTGGTGATCCACAGAATTGCCTTTTTCGCTATGGATTCCCCAGTTCTGTCCGGGTCAATTGCAGTTCGCTTTTCATCATGTTCGAGACGATAGTTTCAATAAACTTTGTTAGTTAGTTTTCAAAAAATAGAAGAAAAAATGTCTCGCAATTAGGGTGGGACAAAACTCTCCAATCGAACCGAATCGAGCGGTTTTTCATAAGTTAAATATTCGAACAGGTATTCGAATCGAGAATCGATGGGTTTGGGTCGGTTCTCGGTTCTAGCCCAAGAACCGAAAAATCGAATAAGAACCGAATCTAAATAATTTTTTTAATTTTTTATATTGAATAATTAAATTATTTTAATTTTTTCTAAATAAATTAACAAATTAATTAAACAAACGAGCCAAGTTCGATGATTTAATATTAGTATCTACTTTTTGGTATTTGTATACATTAAATTAATCTTATTGAACATCTTATTATTTATATGTTTTAAAATTAGATTGCGTTAATTTGTAAAAGTTACGAATGAACATGTCATTAATTATATTTATGTATTGTTCTTGTAAATGTTAAAAAAATTAATTATGGTACGGAACCGAACCGAACCAAAACGGTTCCATAATTATATTTAAACCCGACGGTTCCATTTATTAAATAGCCGAAAATTTTGGATCAATTCGGTATCCAGCCCTACTTGCAATCGCTCGTAGCAAAGGACACAGAAGATGAAAGAGAGGACCGGTGTTGTCAACCTTAGCCCCCTTGTGACACTTTGTCTCTAAAGGTTGTGTTCATGATAAGTCAATACGTTAAACTTCATTTTTTGTTTTAGATTTGTCACTCACTTAAATTTTATTGTTGAGAAGATTCATGGCAATTGTCATTAATCACGATTCACAACAAAAAATGATCGAGATAAACAAAAATTAAAGTTCAATGGCCAGTGTGAGGACTAGTGCATGAGCCGCACGACATGAACATGCCATGTTCAAACAACATTACCCCTAGTGTATTTATAACCCTAAAATGTATGACGACATTGAATAAGAATAAACTGGTTAATTACGTCAATGATTATTGAAGTTATTTTTCTTATATGAATAGTCGCTTAATTTTTTAGGTGATATCCTTATTGATTCCTTCTTCTTGTACTTCTAAGTCAACCCAACCCAAATGGGAAGAAGAGCGTTAGCCAATCTACAATCCACTTTGTACATTTGTTGAGCAGATAAATCAGTCACTGGGAAGGGAATTTATCATCGAAGGAAGCCGGGAGCTACCACTTCTAGAATGGAAGCTAGTAGACATACGTTCACTGCCCCATTTATCCGGGCTGAAAGTTATGACATAGTCATCCGAATCACAATTAATCAAAGGCGTTGGTGTATCAAAGGCATAACTAAAATAAGAGGGACAAGCATCCTAGAACAATTTCGAATACAAAATAGGTTTGCGCTTCTCTGGGATCCCATATTCATTCCTGCAACAGAATGAATCAAGATTATAAGCCAAACAAGCAATTATTGCAAGCCACAACTTCCCCTTCACCATTCACTACTTGGAGCTCAACTGGACATGTGCTCTTTAAATTCTTCGAGCACCCTCCGATGTGACATTTTCTCGATCCCAGCTTCGTATCAATGGAAACCAGGAGATTATAGCCATCAACTAGACGAACATCGTAGAGAGTTGGCTCGCTCTTATCGACCTATGTGATAAGATAAAATTTATCACATTTCTAATAATGTAAATTTCTAAATGATATCATTTAATACGACATCAGGATGAAAAGAAAAAAAATGTATTATTGGTTCCCTACCTATTGCGCATCATTTTTAATAAAAAATAAGATTTTAATTAGGCTAATCAGCTACCTGCAATGCGAATTCGACTAGTGTAGCCGGAGGAAGCCTATAATTCCATTGCACCCGAGTTGTCCATTGCAATAGCCTTTTTCACATACAGGCTTATGATCCGAGTCAAAATTGCAGCATGGCCTTGTAACGCCCCGAAATCTATGCCCCGAAGGTTATTTAATTAATTCCTTTAGCCATCATAAAAATTGATTGACACGTTGTAATTTTAAAAAAAAATAGTAGAATAAAATAAGCTATTTTGTTGTCTCATAATAAATCTAATAAATTCAATCCACTAAATAAATGTAAATAAAACTCTGATTGCAAAATAATTTTAAACTAAATGCTAAATATTGAAAGAAAATAAAATTCTTGATCCAGCGACACGGACTCTGTCAATAGTTTCAACCTCCAACTCCGATCGATCAAACATCTGAAAAATATTTTAAATATGGAATGAGCGTACGAATACACCCGATATTGATTTAATGTCAGTATTTTCACAATCTAATATAAAAAGTAAGTAAATTACGTACATAACATAACTTTCTGGTGGAATATAAATTTGACCGTCTCATTTTCACTTAGGTCATACCTATTCTCAATCTCCACTTAGGGTATTTAGGGTGTGTTTGATAGATATTATTTTGGAAGAATGAATTTTGGAATAGTAGATTGATGAAGAATGTGTGGCTGAAAAAGAAGGAAAAGTTATTGATGTGATGTAAAATATTATTTTATTGAAGAATGTGTGGTTAAAAATGAGTAGAAGAATGAGAAATTTTTTTAATGGGAATCAAACGGGGGCTTAGCCATATTGCTAGTTTATGTGTAGATCTACATAATACTACCCTATGATATTATCCACAAGATCATTCTTTAATTTAAATCACATAATAGCACATAGAATACTTAACTTACAACATTAAAAGTGAAAACACAAAACCACTTGACATTTAGAAAAATCCATACCTGATTCGTCAAATTGCTTGTATACTTGAGCTACTTAGGACTGAAAATTCTTGTGAACGGATCTCAAACGCGCCGAAAAAGATTTTCTCTCTCTTCTTTTTCTTTTCTTTTCCTCTCTTTTTTTTTCTCTCCTTTCTTTTCTCTGCTATTAATTCGTGTGAATTGAAATACAACAATGAAATTGTATTTATAGGTGTGATTTGACAATGATAATTACATAATAAGAGTTCTAATAGGACTCTTAATTCAAATTTGGATTGGACTTTCATTAAACAAACTTATCATGAAATTCGAATTTAAAAAAAAAAAATATAACCACATGATGACAAGATTCTAATATGGAAATGTACAAATTTCAAGTTTTATCTAAATAATTTTTTATTAGATAATTCGATGATAATTTAATAGATATCAATAGTTTCAACCTCCAACTCCGATCAATCAAGCATTTGAAAAATATTTTAAATATGGAATGAACATACAAATATACCCAGTATAGATTTCATGTCAATATTTTCACAATCTAATAAGTAAGTAAAAAGTGAAAACACAAAACCACTTGACATTTAAAGGAATCCATACCTAATTCGTCGAAGTACTTGTATACTCGAGCTACTTAGGACTGAAAACTCTTGAGAGCGGATCTCAAATGCGTCGAAAAAGATTTTCTTTCTCTCTCTCTCATTTCTTCTCTCTGCTTTTAATTTGTGTGAATTGAAATACAACAATGAGATAGTATTTATAGGTGTGATTCGATAAGAATAATTACATAATAAGAGTTCTAATAGGATTCTTAATATTCAAATTTGGATTGGTCTTTCATCAAACAAACTTATCATGAAATTCGATTTTTTGAAAAAAAAAAAATTACATGATGACAAGATTCTAATTGGATATGTACAAATTTCAAGTTTTATCTAAATAATTTTTTATTAGATAATTCAATAATAATTTAATAGATATCCAAAATAATATTAAAATCATTTTACCTGTCGAATTATTAGGAATATTAACACAAGGTCATTAGAAAATGGTAAAATTGTTAGGTTACCCTAAAATCTCAAAACTTGCATTTATACCTCATAATATATATTATGCGTATTGTTGGGGTATTACAGTCCTCGCCCAAATGCGTCCGCTCCAGTCTCCGGGGGCCTGGAATTTTCATATTTTTCCCGGTGGTAGATAGAATTCTCCTTTGCCAATCACTGGATGGCCTTGGTTTAGGGCAGTAGCGGGCCATGTACGAAATGGACATTTGTTACTCACATAGAATGTGCACGCTTGTACTACTAACTTTCCTGCATATAATTTGCTAAAACGAGATTATTCTTAATAAATTTGGGATCGACAAAAAGTAACAAAATGTCAGTTACCAGAAAAGCCCAAGTTCCATATCAGGAAGAGAAAGAAAACTACGAATTTTCCCATCAAACGCAATGTGGATTCTACTATGATGCTAAGTTTGACTTCAAAAAAATAGTACCTATACATATATTTAATTCCTAAGAAGCTGCTTTGATTCGACTTCAAGTTAATTGATTAGCACATTTGACGACTGCACATCTTATTCATTCAACCAAACAAAAAGAGCGGCAGAACTCGAGGCAAATTCTTGTATTTTTGTTAAATCTCGACTCAAAGAATCAAGTATATACTCAATCTATAAAATGACGGAACAAACACTATTTGTTAACTGCGTTATTCTTTCGGAAAATATACCATATTAGACAATTCATCATACAATAACAAGATCCTCATAAATAACTATACTTTTTTGGGTTTTTTTTTTTTTTTGATACAGTGGACTGTAACTTGTCGAGTTCAATCCACTACTTCATAGCAAACACGTATTTCATGTGATGACGACTTGATACTGGATTGTTTACGTAAACTAAAGGTTTATACAAGTTTTTTTTTTATTTCTTCCAGCTCTAGATCAGACATTGATCTGATTAGGTATAAAACCGGATATTATAATAGGATTTGAACATAGATTGACTTAACAATTTGCAAAGCATGTTCAATCATGGAAATTAGATTTATAAAAACTGGGATTTTGTATGCTGAGGGGCAGGTGAACATCCCTTTGATCTGTCTTTTGGTTGGTTGTCTATTATTACATTAATTTTTTTTAAGATTAAGTTAGATTCATATTTGAAAATTTAATGTTTATTATGTATAGACATCACCGTTTTTGACAATTTGTTTATGAGATTGGATTTGGATTGCTGAGGTGCAGGTAAGGATCTAATCTATGGTGTAAGATCCAGTTTTTGAAAATTTAAATTTTGCATGTAGATTAATAATTTATTTATTTTTCTTTTAATTAGGTAAACTGGTATTTGAATATAATATATTTCAGTTTGCACGAAAATTACTACTTGGTGATATAAACTAATAGTGGTTCAGTGGACATGTAAATCCACTTTCATCAACTTCTAGTATTATGTGAGCCAAGAACGGGTTATGTTAACCACAGGCTATGTGAAGCTTAAACACTTAGAAATGGTACGTGTTTACTTAATTAAATAGTAATTTGATAGTGGCAGAGTCGGGATTAGAAATTAGAGAACATAATATAACTACAGAAAAAAATCGAACACGAAATATAATAATATTAAGAAAATCATTTAAATAAAAATTTATTTTAGAGGCCTCATTTCCCTCTACCACTAGCTTGGTACACATCCTTCACGAGTAGATTGAATTCATATATTCCTCAAGCGCTCGATATTGACAATTTCTTTTATAAATGATTGATAGTGAGACTTGGATGTATGACATGATATTTAATGTGAAAAATGTCCGTGTAACGTTGTTGATATATAAGATTTTTCATGTTGGACAATTCAATTGAAAAATTGACTAATATTTGTTTTTTAACATCGAATGGGAAAATATATTAAAGACTATCATCAAGAATGAACTGTGGGATAAAAAGAAGAAGAGGACAATGGATCCAATCTAAACTGATCAGTAACTAAAGAGCAATATTGTGTATAAGAATAAGAAACAAAACAACAAGAACCACATCCAACCTTTTCCTTCTAGACAATGCTACAATCTTTGACAAAATCAAACCATTTGAGGGGCAAGATTATAATCAGTCTTTACACTACGGAGAATACACTTAAAACATCACATTCAACAACGTCCACATCCATACGAAAAGAAGTCCTTAACATATCAAATAGCTAAGATGCATGTGTTTTTATATCATAAGACGATTTTAGAACATAAATCTCAATCAATAAATTTGAAACTTCGTTGTAAATTGATCAACTACAAGTTCTATTTTACCGAGAACTGTTCATCATCAATGTTTTAACAATAGTATATCATTGGTTGGTTCAAGATTCAAAGCTCCAAAAATAATAAAATGAAATTTCTTTATGCCATACACGTCATTTAATGCACAGAATTTCCATGACATCAAAATTCACAACAATAATGGCCGTATTTCACATACAAACTCCATTTCCCCACCCTTGAACAATTTCGAATACAAAATAGGTTTGCGCTTCTCTGGGCTCCCATATTCATTCCTGCAACTGAATGAATCAAGATTATAAGCCAAACAAGCACCTATTGCAAGCCACAACTTCCCCTTCACCATTCACTACTTGGAGCTCAACTGGACACATGCTCTTCAAATTCTTCGAGCACCCTCCGATGTGACATTTTCTCGATCCCGTCTTCGTATCAACAGAAACCGGGAGATTATAGCCATCGACTAGACTAACATCGTGTAGAGTTGGCTTGCTCTTATCCACCTATGTGATAAGATAAAATTTATCACATTTCTAATAATGTAAATTTCTAAATGATATCATTTAATATGACATTGGGATGAAAAGAAAAAATGTATTATTGGTTCCCAACCTATTGCTCGAGTAGCAAGTTGGATTTTAACCTTTTATTACAGTTGCACAAGTAGTTTTCAATGAAAACCGTCCAATTTTATGAACCTATATGTTTCCATAAGAGGTTCGAGCAGTATTGTTTTATTGGGGACTCATTTGCAACTATAATAAAACTCTTAGTACCAACTTGTTCCTTTAAAATTTTGGGAAATATAAACATTTTCCATTTATGAAAATTGTGCACATGTTAGGTTATTCATGAAAAAAGGGATTCAAAATTGTGCATCATTTTTAATAAAAAAATAAGATTTTAATTAGGCTAATCAGCTACCTGCAATGCAAATTCTACTAGAGTAGCCGGAGGAAGCCTATAATTCCATTGCACTCGAGTTGTCCATTGCAATAGCACGTACAGGCTTATGATCCGAGTCAAAATTGCAGCATGTCCTTGTAATGCCCCGAAATCTATGCCTCGAAGGTTACTTAATTAATTCCTTTAGCCATCATAAAAATTGATTGACACATTGTAATTTAAAAAAAAATTGTAGAATAAAATAAGCTATTTTGTTGTCTCATAATATATCTAATAAATTCAGTCCACTAAATAAATGTAAATAAAACTCTGATTGCAAAATAATTTTAAACTAAATGCTAAATATTGAAAGAAAATAAAATTCTTGATCCAACGACACAGACTATGTCAATAGTTTCAACCTCCAACTCTGATAAATCAAACATTTGAAAAATATATTAAATATGGAATGAGCGTACGAATACATCCGATATAGATTTCATGGCAGTATTTTCACAATCTAATATAAAAAGTAAGTAAATTACACACATAACATAACTTTCTGGTGGAATATAAATTTGACCGTCTCATTCTCACTTAGGTCATACCCATTCTCAATCTCCACTTATGGTATTTAACCATATGACTGATTTCTATGTAGATCTACATAATACTACCCTGTGATATTATCCACAAGATCCTTCTTTAATTTAGATTACATAATAGCACATAAAATACTTAACTTACAACAGTAAAAAGTGAAAACACAAAACCACTTGACATTTAGAAAAATCCATACCTAATTCGACAAATTGCTTGTATTCTCGAGCTACTTAGGACTGAAAATTCTTGTGAACGAATCTCAAACGCGCCGAAAAAGATTTTCTCTCTCTTCTTTTTCTTTTCTTTTCCTCTTTTTTTTCCTCTCCTTTCTTTTCTCTGCTCTTAATTTGTGTGAATTGAAATACAACAATGAGATTGTATTTATAGGTGTGATTTGACAAAGATAATTACATAATAAGAGTTCTAATAAGACTCTTAGCTCAAATTTGGACTGATCCTTCATTAAACAAACTTATCATGAAATTCGAATCTAAATTATTTTTTTTTATAACTATATGATGACAAGATTCTAATATGGATATGTACAAATTTCAAGTTTTATCTAAATAATTTTTTATTCGACAGTTTGATGATAATTTAATAGATATCAGGAGTTTCAACCTCCAACTCCGATCGATCAAGCATTTGAAAAATATTTTAAATATGGAATGAATATACGAATACACCCAATATAGATTTCATGTCAGTATTTTCACAATCTAATGTAAAAAGTAAGTAAAAAGTGAAAACACAAAACCACTTGACATTTAGAGAAATCCACACCTAATTCGTCGAATTGCTTGTATACTCGAGCTACTTGGGACTGAAAATTCTTGCACACGGATCTCCAATGCGTCGAAAAAGATTCTCTCTCTCTCTCTCTCTCTCTCTCTCTCTCTCACTCACGTTTCTTCCTCTCTCTCTCTCACTTTTTTTTTCTTTTCCTCTCTCTTAATTTGTGTGAATTGAAATATAACAAAGAGA
>CAIGRL010102805.1:0-18276 GCA_903798325.1 Fraxinus xanthoxyloides
GAAAATCCCAAATCACCCAAACCCACACCAAAAACCCTAAATCACAGAAACCCAATTCATCCCTCGATTTGAAAAATTAATCTGCCACACCTGTAATCCCACCACGTTGACTTTTGCTGGCAATAGAGTTCGTAGACAGGAAATTGTGCTGATTGCACAAGTGTGGATGCTGGAAAGCCTGTGCTGCTGAATTGCTACGGTTGCTGGTTTTGTTGAAGAGCCTGGTGTTGTTGGGGAAAACGGAGGCTCCAAAAAAGAACTTAAAGGGGATGACAGTTGTTGCTACTGTTGCTGCTGCTGGAGTTTCTGGAGAATCTGCATTTGCAGCTGATGTTCAGAAAGACTAGGTTGTAATGTATGTTGAACTTATGGCTTCTGTGTTGAGACCGGTCGCAGAAATTGTGGCTGAGTTTGTTGCATTTGTGTCTGCTGTACCTGGGGCCTCTGCACAAGGCCAGATGGCTGTTCAATATGCTCCTGAAACTGCGTGTCCTGAGGTAAAGATGGCATGAGAAGTGTTATTTTGTTAGCCAATGGAACATTTTGCTGCATTTGTGTATTGCTTGTTAGTAACTGTTGTTGCTGAAGTTGTTGGGACTGTGGTGGTTATGATTTTGACGGCGGCGGGGGTGGAGGAGGCGGAGGAGAAGAGATGTGAGAGTTTTTTTGTAATTTTTAATATTTTCATAAATTTTGAACTTATTTGTATTTTTTAAAAAGTTAAGAGTAAGATTGCAATTTATTCTTTATTTTTCTTTTCTTTTCTTTTTTTGTTTTATTTATATAGGAGGGTATAGTGGTCATTTCGTGTTAAAAATTGGAGAAAATGACGTTTTGCACCAAAAATGTGAAATGTAGGGACGTTATGCGTCAAAAAATAAACTTAGGGACGTTTTCCACAAAATCCGTCAAATATAAGGATGTTTTGCGCTAATTAATATTTTTAGTATGCCATAACAAATATTTTGAAATAAAGCTGATACATATTTTTACTTTTTCTAAATGTAAGGACCTAAATGCTAATTTTCCCAGTTCAAGTTCAGGGTACGTTGGTCTTTTTCAAAAAAAAGAAAAAGGAAAAATGGAAAGAATAAAAATGGAACCAATTGCACACAAAACACTATGTAGGAATGTTAATGTCAAGAAAAAAGTATTAGGGACTCATTTTCACATTAAAGGTAAAGGTGATGGACATTTACGCTAAAATTGTATTTGTGTAATGTTAGGGTTAGGGTTTGCGGGGTTTTCTTAATTATTTATTCTAAAACCGCGTAGCCGTCCTATTTAAAGAGAGGATGGAACAGAGATGTGTTGTGCTGCTATATTTTTGCTCATATAGATATTAGGGCAGATCTCAATTTTTCTCTAGAATCTGTAGAAGCATTTTTCTTTTTCCAGAAAATAGTAGAGACGAAAGTGTAGGATGCAGCATATCAAGTAGATGATATCGTCGGATCCCATGTTTCGAGTCAGATTCTTACAAAATTGGAAATTTTCTTCAAGCAATTGATGTATGCTCTTCAAAATCTGATTTCTTCTAGAAGAATTCTTCTTTTAGGGCATGAATATCAGCAGAAACTGATTCTCGATTACAGAGGGGATGAGGACAGGTGTTGGTTAAAGGTATTACTAAGGGATTCTTTGCCTGCTTTATCAAGCCTTTTATTGAGGACAATATAGTGGTGTTTGATGATGAGTTGATTCAAGTAATGGGTTGGGTTTTTGGCGGCAATCGGAACTCCAAATCATCCTAGTTTTTGGGATGAGAAGCATGGTAAGACTACTCTTGGTGAAAGTTCGTTCAAATGAGAACCTTGAGATGCCGAAACTGCAAATTAATGCCTTCCCGAAGGCCAGAATGGGATTTAATTGAAAGGGAAGTCTGTAGACGACAATTCCTTCATATTGAGTGGGCAGATCTAGAGCACTACAGTCGGACAATATCCATTTTCAGTGACTGATTCTTAGCTACTGCTTCACATTGGTAAAGATCTTTTGGGGTAGTAGCTTGAACCAATCCAATTGGGTGCTCATGACGAAAATCCTGAACTGGTACAACCGGGGAACGGCTTCTGCACTTGCACTTCGCCTTCAAAGGTAAAAGTTCCTTTCTGCCTAAAAACTACAACTTTCTTGATCTTGAATGAATCGGGGTAAATAAAGTGAAGATAAAAGGATAAGGTCTATCTTGAATTCCCAATGCTGTTGAACTTCAAATATTCTGTAGTTTTAAGTGCAATTTTTGCTATATTTCCTCTATATTTTCTTCTTGTTCCATATACTAGTGGATGTACATATGAACCAGTTATTTTGTCAAATTTTTTCTCCGATTGAATAATCATCATTTTAGGTTGAGGATTGGTTAAGTGTTAAATCTAACCATGCTTATGGCCTTGCATTAGAGAACCTCATTTAATTAAAAAATCACATAAACATCCACAACAAAACCCGTAATTATGTTGTAAACTTCCCTAGGACATCATTCCTGAACTTAACTGACTTATTTCGGTCTTTTTTCTTTTTGTTGTGTATGAGGTGACTAAAGTCCAGCTTGAGTTCATGATATGTTCTATTGGTTGCATCCAAAATTTAGATGCTTTGAAAAATAAGTATAACTAAAAAATAATATTTATAACAATATGGATCTAATAAAAATTCTGTTATTGATTATGATCTATGCCCTTGTGTGAATTGCATGCTGAAGCAATCCCTCAATTGTGTTTTTCATTGTTCTTGTAGGATGATAATTTGGAAGATTTTGCAGGCCAAACTCAATCTCAAAATTTCTCCTTGTACTCTCTTGGCTGCAGACTGTTGCCTGGTTTTCTGCACTGTCCATCACTGCTGCAGTTGTAATTCTTCAATAGTCTCTGGCTGTTTTTTCATCAGTAAGAACCATAGGACAAGAAGAGTTTCTTTCACCTGATAATCCTGAGATATAATCCAAGAACGAGTATCGCAGTGATGAACTACACAAGGATCATTATGAAGATTTCTAGCAAGAGTAGTCTTACCAATGCCTCCCATCCCAATAACTGGGATGATTTGGAGTTTCAATTGTTGCCAATGAGCCAACCATGTTTTGGATCAAGTCATCATCAAATCCCACCATAGCTATCCTTTCGTCTATATTTAAATCTTGATGAACCAGAAGCAAATAATTCTTTAGTGGTAGATCCTTCAACCCACCTGTCCTGTAACCCAATCAATTTCATATTTCACACACTCTCTCTCTCCCTCTTCAAATCTTCACATTTGTGCCCTAAAACATGATTCCTGGTTGCCCGAATTATGTTTTGGACTTCAAGCATAAATCAGTTGCTTGAAGAAACTTCCAATTCTAAATGTATTTGACTTGAATTATGGTATTCAATGATATCTTCTGCTTGATATGTTGCATCTTTGATCTGGCTTTCCAAACTGCAATTTTTGGTAAAATAATCTTCACCAAATTTTAGCAAAAAAATGATTTTTCTATTTAAGGATCTAATATGTTGGTTCTTACAAGAATCCAATGCTCTGACCAACTTGAGTCTGATAGTAGTTTATAAGCAGTTCTAAGTGCCCTCAGTGTGAGCTGGTTTCGAAGTTGATTTCTATTTGGAATGTTTGTAACAATGATAACAACGCTGACGTTACATCCGGGAGAACACCCAGGAATAAGTGAACTGGAAAGGGCCATTTTCATTAGAAGAGATGAGCTGATGCACAACCCAGTTAAAAGGTGTTCGCAACAATGAGATATCAACACACACATTTCATCATGGAGGACACCTGTAATAGAGCGACTTGGAAAGGAACTATATTCAGTAGAAGATGCCCAAACTGAAAAATGTGGCTTCGATGTCTTTGTGAAAGCGATAGATTGTAATAAATATTACTTATGAATCTCGTATTGCTCTCTACTTTTGTAAAGACTTAAAGCACTCTTCATCTACATATCGATTTTAAAGGTGAATTCTGCATAAGTGCTACTGCTAGTAACATACTGTTGTTCAGTTCACATGAAAGATTTGACGTATGAAATTCAGTGCGGATAAAGCCATGAAAGCAAAACAAAATTTTATTGTATTTTTAATCTTGTATAACAGTTACTTTGTCAAGTTTTTCTCTATAAAGATATTATTTGTTGGTTAACTTGAATCTGATATCGATTGGTCTGCACGATCTGCTCTAGTCTCTGCATAAGAGAAACTATAACACTATAGCAGCATAAGCGGTCTCCGACTCCCACGCAAGAAACTGCACTGATTCTTACCATTGATGTTAAATTC
The DNA here is from genome assembly GCA_903798325.1 of Fraxinus xanthoxyloides. Taxonomy (NCBI): domain Eukaryota; kingdom Viridiplantae; phylum Streptophyta; class Magnoliopsida; order Lamiales; family Oleaceae; genus Fraxinus; species Fraxinus xanthoxyloides. The sequence continues at coordinate 4,275 of CAIGRL010102805.1, forward strand.
AAGGTTTTGAGTTTTCTAAATCTAACCAGTGGACGAAAATAAAGAACTGTAAGTGTTCCAGTGGGTACTCTCACTCCACTTCAATCCACAGGTGTAGCAGAACTCAAATCCACAACTGTAAGTGACAATCAGGAAAATAATAATACATTTGTCCACAAAAATTCACTTGCTTCCATTTTTACACGGATTAAGAAAATACAAGTAATATAATTGAAACAATAAATTTTACCCATATTTTTCAAATTTACCCTACATTGAATAATGATTGACATGATATTAAATAAAGACATATGTAGCCCTTGTTTGATTCGTATTATTTTCAAAATATATTTTTCTCTCTTATAATTATTTTAACCGTACATTTTTCAATAAAATAATATTACACGTAAATCAAAAACTTTTCTTTATTTTTTAAACACACATTTTCTATCAAAATACTATTCCAAGATACATTATTTCCGAAAAAGATGGGGGTCAAACGTGATCATAATTATATACAGAGGATATAATGTGGAATTTTTTTAATAGTGGCCACTCAACTTACCAGCAGGTTACCTAATGTTAATTTGTTTGAGTCCGACCATCCAACTTACATCACTAATTCAGATTGACCATAAACGTGATAACATCGAGTGAGGTGCCTAATGGAATGCATCACCTAGTACTTGTTTAATGTTAAAGGAACATTTTTGCCCACAAAAAATAATAATAATAATAGAACGAGACGATAAGCGAATAAACTTAAATTTGCCTTCTGTGCAATTTTGCTTTCGATTTGTGAAAGTTTAGGAAACTAACTTGCAAGTCAATGTGTATGCAGCCGTCAGTCTTCTCCACAATGTAATTGCAATTGGGACAGTTAGGCCATTTCTTTTTCTTGGCCAGTTTGCGCATATCCAGATCTGCTTCATCTCTTTCGTTTTCATTGAATTTCTGAAACTCTGTGCACTTAAATCCAGGATGCCAAGGGACTTTACACTGTGCACAAAAGAGGCGCTGGCATTCTGGACATTCGGATTCCCTAATGATTTCTTCTTCACCGTTATCATTCTGCAAAATGGCCGAGCAGTTTTTGTAAGGACAGTAAAATTTTTGAGAAATAGGTATTGTTGATTCAGTCAGTCCTGCCTCCCAACGATCAATCAAATCTGCTGAAACGATAGACCTGAAAATTCCCAAGATCAGCTCGTTATTGCTTTGATGAAGAAAAGACTCGTTCTCCGGGTCAACTTACCAAAGGGATTCTTCTTTTTGACAATCTGTATCAGTTTTATTTCTGACTACACAATCAAAGTATTAAGAAAAATTACGATATACCTGCAAGAGTCTAGTTCCAAAAAGCTTTGGCAATTGAAACCTGGACATGTAACAGGGTAACTATTCAGTTCAATCTGTGTTTTCACATGTTTTCCTGTGCAATCAGTGCAGAAGGAGTGAGAACACGTCATAGTTTTGAACATCTCGTGGTTTTCTTTCTCATCCTTGCAAATATCACAGAAACTTCGTGATAATTCGGCGTTTCTTGAGAAAGATATCTGAAGATTGCTTAACAAGATTGAGGCCTCGAGAGCCTGCTGCAGTTGTAATTCTTCGGCATACAAGTCATCTACATGGACATTCTCGTTTTCATTCCCTGATGAAAATTCCGTCAGTAAATTATGCTGGATTATGATACTGTTTTTAGAAAAGTTATGTCTTTGGCCTTTTTTCTTTTGTTAATGAAGAATTTTCTGAAATCTTGATCCTGTTATATGATTTCAAGAATCTATGTTTCCTAGAAATTACCTTGAAATATACTTGGCCCAGTTTAACCAGCTACTTCACATAAATGGCATTTTTCAGTCTATAGTTTATACATACAAAGGAGACGAAGACCAAGAAGATTCTCTAATAATGGACAAGGTCAATATACAAATTGTTGGAAAAAATGGTTGGGTGGCTAAATTTGGAGCTACATTTGAGAGAATTAAATTAATTTACTATTTTTGTGAGAGACGCAGAGGATGATCTGAACTTCAATTCCTATGGGTGAGGGTGATGACGGTGCACAACTCCTTTAGAAAGAGCTGGTGACTGATCAAATCGTTCTTCAAGATATGGATGACGAATTGACACGAACAAATGCTTACTAGAGGAATCTAAGACAGACATCTTGAAGGCGCCCTGAGTTCCTTTTTATATGAAATGTGATGAAGGCTGTTTTTGGTTTATGTATGGTGTGTCGATATGCAGCTTCTATTATATGTTTCTGATGGTTTAACTTGCACAAATATGAATGTCTAAATGTGATGGTATTTTTTTGGGAATTTGTTGGGAAATAGTGAATGTCTCAATATATGAATTGATTGGGAATTATTCAATTCTTCGGACAGATTAATATTTAATGTCTCAATGTTAGTATTCCTACTGCTATACAATGCAAACTGAGCTCAACCGTGCAGGGATTGAGATGTTTACTTTTTTCATATCAGTTCCTATTTACTTTTCTTTCAAGCAACTACCAGATTAATAACAATTGAGCCTTAAAATCATTCAACAGGCTGGTGACCTTTCTGGGGACTCTGCCATGATGCACGGTGAAGCGAAAGTAGTTAGTGTCAGGGCATGATACGGTAGATGAATTTTCCTGGATTTTTGTCTCGACGTATTTGATGATGCAGTCGGTGCAAAACAGGTGATTGAAGCTCTCAATTATGAACATCTGAGCAACTTCTTTCGGTTCCAAGCATATCCCGCAGACTGCGAGTACTCCCTTTCTTCGGATTCGGATTCTGATTCGGATTCCTATACGGGTTCGGATTCAGGTTCGCACTCGGAATCGGTTTCGGATGATGCTGAGTGTAGGAAAAGATCACGCCAGGAAAGATCATTTGATTCTCGTGCCATTGTTGATAATGATCACCATATTTTAATTGCACTCAAAGACCTCAATCTTTTCTTATTGAACAAATAGGTCTTTTTACTTTAAATTCCCAAGTCATCGATCTTGAGAATAAAATGTTGAGTGATAAGAAATGTGATTTATCTTAAAATGGAGATTTTATGGCAAATATGTACTCAAGAATCATGTTGATTGATTGTATACATATCCGTAAAGTTACATAGTTGACAACTATTTATTCTTTTTATAATTGAAAATAAAATTTATTTCACCGTAATTGATAATTAACTTGCACGTGCGAAACGTATATAGGTAGATACACATTAGTGAAAAAAAAATCATTTGACGACTAGTTAAATACAATCCTCGTGATTAGAAAACCAATTGATTGCTCCGAAATTCCTACCGGCATCTTGAGGGACGTCCTCCATCACCTTCTCTTGCCCCTTAGGGTAATAAATTCCAGTTCGATCGTCCGGAGTCCACCAAGTAGCATCACAATTTTCGGCCACCATGTTCTTGTTCTTCACTTCCTCTCCGTTCAATTTGATCGTATCACTTATCATGTCTGGACTTTTTCGATGATACGCTTTTCTCAACATTGGCCTACACGTGTATTGAAAAATTAATCACATAAAAATTATACTAAAATAATATCCTGAGTTTTAGTATCACCAACACCATTTGAGCGTGACAACATAAATATTTATAATATGCTATTAAACTTATATGTATGTGATTACATCCTCTCTATATGACACACTTTCGATTGAACCTTACTTTAGCATACCATAAAGACGTCCAATGCACGTTTTTGTTGATCAAACTTGTTAATCAAAATAAACCCTTACTTGAAATACATAGAATTCATGGTTTGAGCTCCTCTACTAGTTGCTGTAGCTGCCATTATCTTCTTCCCTTCCAAAATGAGTTTGCTGTGGATTTGAATAGTGAAATAAAATGTAACCCATACCTCCCTTTTATACTCGAAAACAATGTATGGGTTCAGACAGAAAAAATAAATAAAAGAAAAGGCCACAAAAAAATTTGTATTCCCAAGAAAGAAAAGGTATGGATAATTTCGGGTGGCGTCATTGGGTGTTTGGATGTTTGTTGAAGGATCAAAACAGCACACATTTCAGTTCCATTCTGATTGGAATAGAATGGAGAGGAAACTTCGTATTCAATGAATACACTAATGGAGTAATGGGACTTTATTTATGGTACATACTCCCTCCCCTGGTTATATTTTTGTGGGATAAAAGTTCGTGCTAAAACTGCCTTTTAAATGAAGAAAGTGCTTTTACACGAATAATGCTACGTAGTCCCAGTGAGATTACAATCCCAATCTAAGTGACGTTAATGTGACATTAAATTATAAATGAAATTATACAAGTCATTTAATTTCACCCTACATTTAACAAATGATTTAACGCCACCTAAACTGAAGTTGTAACCCTATTGGGGCTACATATCATGAAAAAAAAAACGGTTCGATTAGAAAAATTATTTGATTAGGAGAGAGGATTAGGTTAATGGTATTATGAAGGGTTGTTCTAATATAACCTTTGGTGCTACACCGTATTATAAAACGGTGCAAACAAAGAAAATTTTAAAATTTAGAACTATTTTTTTTACTAATAATTTCTTGTATGAAATTTTTTAACTCGTAATAAATTTTTTCCTGTTTACATTTAAATGAATTTTAACTTGAGTGAAATTTTCAATTATAATTAAATTTTTTAAATTTTAAATAAAACTTATAAATTACAGGTAAATTTTTAACTTGCAAGTGATTTCTTTACTTATAAGTTAAATTTTATAGCTATAAGTGATTTTTTGTCATATATATGAATTTTGAAGTTATAGGTAATATTTTTCACTTGGAAGCAATATTTTTTACATAAAAGAGAATTTTTGTCTTATAAGATATTTTACTTATAATTGATTTTTTAAGTAATAAACAACATTTTTTTACTTATGAGCATTTTTTTTACATATAATCGATTTTTTGTTTATAAGTAAATTTTTAGTTATAAATTAATTTTTTACTTCTAAGCAATGTTTTTACATCCAAGTGAATTTTGTCTAATAAATGATTTTTTACTTACAAGTAATTACTTTAGTTCTAAAGTTATTATTATTATTTTTAACTCACAAGCGACTTTTCTATTTATATAAGCATTTTATTATTTATAAGTAAATTTTTACTCGTAAGTTTTTTTTTTTTAACTCAATACACAAATTTTGGACCTACAGATGAAAATTTTAACTTATAAGTGAATTTTTTTGCCTATAAATGGTTTCTTAGTTATAAGTTGATTTCTTACTTATAAGTGAAATTCTTAACACTCATTTACTCATAAGTAAGTTTATGTAATTCTATTAATCTTTTCTTAATTCATGAATTGGTCCATAAATAATACAACTTAAACCCACCCACCCACGGACCCGCGCTGCGTATTAGTTTTATATGATTGAATAAAGGAAAATAAGCACCCCCCAAAATAATTTAATCTGAATACTAACCAAACACTGATAATTATTAAGCCAGATATTCTCTCAATTTGGAAAAAGAAGATATACGTGAGATGTTTTTACATTTTGTGTCCATTCTCCCAGACCTTGCTGGCTTCCTTCCTCTTTTCTTTTCCTCAGATTATCTCTAAAACAAGCCCCCAAAAAAAAAGGTGGCGTTGGGTGGGTGGGTGGGGGGGAGGGAGAGAGAATGATATAAAACATGGGAAAATTCTCATCCGGCTATCGGAATTTATAACACATGGTTCAGCATTTATTAGTGTTGAAATTATAAAAATAACGAAGAACTTGATAATCGCATGTCCAATATATCCACTTTGATCGGATGAGGCTATGTTTACATTTGCACCCGTGTTTGTACATAAATTATAAATTATGAATTATATACACACACTACATGATATATACTCAAAATATACAAAGGTATGATAAACAATACAGTTAGACCGAGTTCTTACAAGATAGAAGTTGTATCTGGTAATTGGATTTTCAGGTTTGATCGATTAGTGACGACTGGATTTCCTGAATCATCCAAATGAATTACAGCAATGTCACCAGGTTTGTACTCCCCGGAAAGAAGTGATTCGCTCAAGAGATCTTCAATAATGAGAGTAACTGCCCTCCTGAGAGGCCGGGCACCATAACTCCGGTCATACCCTTGTTCGCATATTAGGTCCATTATTTCTTTTGACACCTCCAACCCAACTCCCAAAGATATTAGCCGTTCTTTCACCTCATGCAGCATTATATTTAAAATTTCGAGCATCTGAAATGGAAAGTAATTGAATATTCTAATAAAAATCGATGAAGCTAGACACAGCCTTATCTAGGATCAAAACATGTCTCGTGTCACATTTTATTGCAAGAATTGATCAAGACAAGATGTGAATTTTACTTTGAGCTTTAAAAAGTTCAATTATATGTACAAGAAAGTTTTGACATTTATAATTTGACAGTGAGGTAAAAGTTATTTAAAAATAAGTTGACTGTTTATACTGAGTAAGAAACAGTAAATGATTCCAAACATGTTTGAAAACAAGAGGTTATTTTTTTTTTTAAGCTTAGCGAATCATGTTCAAAGCATTTAACGAAGTGCTACAAAAGCCTTCAATATATCTAAAATACAGCAACAAACCATCACTAAATAAGACATACCTGAGGCTTCTCAAGAGGACGGAACACGACTACTTCATCTATCCTGTTGAGCAACTCAGGGCGGAAATACGCCTTCAGCTCTTCCATCACCAATGCTTTCATTCCAGCATACGAAGATGATGCATCATCAGCAATCAAGAAACCAATGGAGTTTAGTCTACCCTTGGCGATGGCGGAAGAACCTACATTAGAAGTCATCACTACCAGCGCGTTTTTAAACGATACTCTACGACCCTGTCGCACAAAATTTTAGAATCAGGGGAAGTTAGAATCAGAACTGGATAATAATGACAAATAATTTTGACGAGAAAAAAAATGAAGAGCCATTTTCCATGTCATTAAAAATTTTAAGCGAGTAGAACTAATAGCAAGCAAACCTGAGAATCTGTAAGGTGACCATCTTCAAACAGCTGAAGAAGAATATTGAATATATCAGGATGAGCTTTCTCAATCTCATCTAGTAGTAAAACCGTGAAAGGTCGTTTTCTAATAGCTTCTGTAAGGGTGCCTCCTTCTCCATAGCCAACATAGCCTGGGGGAGATCCAATTAACTTGCTCACTGTATGCCGCTCCATATATTCACTCATGTCCAATCGTAGCATGGCTGACTCCTGCAACAAAAGGGAAAGTATAATTGACATCCCAGCTTCTTGATTCTTCCAAACAAAGTTGAAATTAGTTCATTTGACCCTTAGACCCAAAAATTATATGAGCACCAAAAAAAAAGGGGGAGATGTAGAGAAAGGTATTTGTTTTCAACTAATTACAACTGCCAATATATCAGATAATCAGACTGAAATTATTTCAAATCCATTTCACAAAGACAATATAAATTTGTCATTTCTAATAACCCAAATACACTGTAAATTGCAAATCTAACCCAAATATAATGTTTATTGCAAATCTAACATTCTTGTTGAAACATAAAGCCCAGATCCACATCTAAAACCTGAACTTTGATGTCTAAAAAATCACTTCCAAATCCTTCCATTTTGGAAATTGTTCTTGCCTAAGGCCATCTCCATATGTTGAGGGCGTTAAAGGGGTAAAATCTCATATCGAATAAAGATGAAAATACAGACCAATTTATAAAAGGTTGGGCTACTCCTCTTAATAATGCTGATCTTTTAATATGGAAACCCAAGTCTTAACATGGTATTATAGCCCGTTAAGCTCTAACTCAATTCGATCCAATTAAGACTAAAAAAATTTGAGCACGCGAATAAAATCTCACATTGAATTAAGATGAAACACAAACATCGAATAAAGATGAAAATATAGACCAATTTATAAAGGTGTGGATTACTCCTCTTAATAAGGTTGACCTTTTAAGATGAAATTCCAAATTTTAACCTGGTATCAGAGCCTGTTAAACTCCAACGAGCAATTCAATTCGATTAAAACTCAAAAAAATTAAGCAAGCAAATAAAATCTCACATAGAATAAAGATGAAAACATAGACCAATTTATAACGGCTTGAACTACTCCTCTTAATAAGGTTGACATTTTAAGAAAAACCTCAAATCTTAACATCAAATGAATTAGGTAATTGCCTTAAGCGTATCTAGTTCTTCGTCTGACCATAACCAGAGGGCAGGGAAGATAGCTACATATAGCATTCACGTACAATTGCCTCAAACTTACGCAGTCATGGCAAAAGTATAATCAATTACCATTAATGTTTACTTTGAAAAAGTCTATATTGCAAGGCATTGCCAGACAAAGGAACTGAGAATCAGTAAGAACCTAAATAATGCCTCTTTTTGTGTTGCCTAAAAAGTCACTAATAATTTCCATTTTTTTTTTTTAAAACTCTCAAGTCCAAACATTAATTTCAACCACACATTCATAACTACTACCCATTTATTATACACACATTTCATGGGACCCAATGCTATTCCCCCCCAAAAAATTACTAATATTTTTAGATGAACAAAGCAAATGATTACTTTGAGAATCCTAAATTAATTTATATATGAAATGAAAATAGTGTTAAAAACAGAAAATAAATAAGTGCACAAATTCTTACAGAACCAAAATAGCTTGCTGCCAAAGCTTTGGTCAGTTCAGTTTTTCCCACACCAGTGGGGCCACAGAAGAGCATTGCTGCAATTGGTCTATCTGGTTGACTTAAGCCAACACGGGATCTCTTCACAGCCCGACAAATGGAAGCGACGGCCTCATCTTGACCAATAACCCGTTTTTTGAGTTGTTCATCAAGACCCATCAGAAGCATTCTTTCGTCAGCTGTAAGCTTCTTAACTGGAACCCCAGACCAGAGAGAAGCAACAGATGCTATTTCCTCAGGTCCAACCAGTGTAGGCCTGCGGAGAAGGAGAAACTTTCAGCTTGTAATCTAGTAGTTAACAACTCGGAATTAACATTTCTGCATTTTGAAAAGAACACGAAGCCAGATACATACTCTTCATTTTTAAATGCGGAAGCCAATGAAGATTCTAAAGTGAGTCTACTATCCTCCTCCATAGAATCGTTGCCATTTTCACTCAGTTCTCTAGCCAGTTCCTACTCGTACACAAGGATTAGATGGACACTATTTGAATGTTCAAAACAATTAATGCAGAGTACATGTAAAACATAGCCTAGATGGGTGACTCCACAAAGAATTAAAATCATACCACTTCGTGCATAGCCTGAACAGATCTAATTTCTTGCCAATAATCACTCGGCGACTTTGAAAGTATACAGGTTTGCTGTTCCTTTCTTATCTTAGATGCTTCCATACGGGCTTTACTTCCTGCCTCGTCTATAAGATCAATCGCTTTATCAGGAAGATATCTATCTGGAATATACCTAGCTGACAAATGTACAGCAGCATTTATGGCCTCCAAAGTGTATCTACATTTGTGATAGGCTTCATATCTTTCTCGCAAACCCAACAGTATATGAACTGCATCCTCCTTCAATATGTAAAAAGCACAGTGGAAAGGCAAGAAAAATGTAAATCAAATTTTCTCTATAATTACGAGCATGTGCAATGTGTATCCCTTGTATTACTACCTGGCTTGGTTCATTAATCAAGACAGGTTGAAATCTTCGGGCCAATGCCTTGTCCTTTTCAAAATGCAACCTGAATTCATCCATCGTTGTAGATGCAATACACTGTCACAAACAAAATTTTAGTTCATGCAGTTTCAAAACCTGCCTAGTATTCTAAAAATGCATCAAGGAGCTGTTTGTGGTGTGAGGTGGAGTGGGGTGGATTTTGCGGACTACTCTAGCAACAAATTTTGACAAACAAAACTAGACTTTGCATGCAGGGCATTAGTGATAGAAGGCAGTTTTGGAAAAAGTGGGGAGCTGGGAAACAAAATATCACGGTTAGCTTCATTTATGCAAAGCTTGCAGATATAGATCTCTCCAAATCTCATGCACCAATGGGCAGGATATACAACCTAAAAGGATAAGCAAGGCATCATAAGATAGATAGTCACCTGCAGTTCACCGCGTCCAAGTGACGGCTTCAATAAATTAGCTATGTCTAGACCAGATCCCTTATTTCCTCGTCCAACCGTGCCGGAACCAATAAGTGTGTGGACCTCATCAATAAAGAGAATTATATTGCCTGCAATGCCGCCACTTCAATCTGAGCCATGATTTAAGTACTTTTGACCCCAACATAAGTCCAAACAGGTGCTTACCTGACTTCTTAATCTCCTTAATTAATGTGGTTACACGTCCCTCCAACTCACCCCTTTCCTTTGCTCCAGAGATTAATAGGCCAATATCTAAGGACATTATGCGCTTTTTCTGTTCAAAAGAGCACAATGTTCACAATCAAGTTAGCATGCAACTATTTCAGGGGTACAAGTAAACATTATATCCAAAATCAACTTCTGTGTGTGTGCACGCGCGTGTGTGCGGAGGTGTGCAATTTATATAAAATCTGTCATTCCTCGAGAGACAACCTACCAAGAGAAAATAGGGAACTTTATTATCAGCTATATTTATTGCCAGGCCTTCTGCAATTGCCGTTTTCCCTACCCCAGCTTCACCAAGAAGAATTGCATTATTTTTGGTTCTTCGGCAAAGAATTTGAATGATCCTCTGGACTTCAGTTTCTCGACCAATCACAGGATCAATCTGTCCATTGCTAGCACGGGCAGTAAGATCCACACAGAATAGGTCCAGCGCCTTTTTATCTGTTAAACATGGTTAAATTTCAGATCATTCTAATACGTTTTCATCAAATTTATAATCCACATATGAACTAAAGAAAAAAACAGTTTCCACCTCTTGACTTTTCCAGTGATCTACTATGAGTGGCTTTCTGTGAGAGGGAATTCTCACGCGACCTTTTCAAAGCAGTAGGTGGTTCTCTTCCATCTTTCGCCATCTCCCCTTGGAGTCTGGAGATTGCCACTGCTGCCAAATTGTTTACGTTTGCCCCTAATCTGAAATCATATTAGTTGAGTCCAATAAATGAAAATTTGCAATTGTTTAAAAGATTATAACGTCTTAGTTATAGGTGCAATTTATCTGGAATAACCAATGTAAGTGATTATTAAGAAAAAGGCAGATCTGCACTAATGAAGCCAAAGGGACAATTCAATTCAGAAAAAATGTCAGAAAACAAATATAAATACATTTGCTAATGCTCAACCTTGGTAGAAAATTTACCTAAATTGACCCCCAGTAGTTTGTCATATTGTTTGAAAGAAAATTATGATATACCAATTGACAACAAGACCATTAATTTTTCCATGTTCTACTCGAAAAAGACTAGAAAGGATAGCATAATGCAACATCAAACAGAATCTGTAGTTTTATTTTATTTTTGGCTAGTCATGGCAAATCACATAAATACCGATACTTAGAAATATGATAATTGAAGAAATGGAGATTATGAATCCATTTTAACATGCTATTCATGTGGGTGACAGGGTGAGGTTAGCGAGTCCAACAGATGCATTGGCATAAAGCATATCCACGGATCAACAACATTGTATCTACATATTATAATTAATTGCTGACCAGTTAAATTAGTTGTAACACATTTCTACTCTCCTGGTTCAGCAGCATTGTCATTCATGTCCAGGTCCAATACTCTAAATAACTAGACCGAAACCACACTTCCATTTAAAACATAGATATCAATTTAATTCGTGATGCATTGCTATAATGGCAGCCTCATATAAAGAGATGCCCAGCAGTATCATTAATACATACAAATGCACTAACACATAACACAATATAGGGACAACCTCCTTAATGTGCAAAAGATACATACTCGAACAATCACAGAAAGGCATAAACAAGTGAAAGAAAAATGATATTTTAATATCTGTTATCTTCTAAGTTTCCCCAAAAAAAATTCTTCATATTATACAAAATACAATAATATTCATCCATGACACTGTCCAAAAAACCTAAATCCTATATATAAATTACAATCACAATGTGAACTATGATTCACTAAAGTGAAAGGATAAAATTCATATATGTAAAATCATACATGCCAAGTATACCTCTTGAGGACTCGGCCAGCACTGCCATCATCAACGGTGAACAATCCAATCCAAATATGTTCGGGTGCGATAAAATTATACCCCATGGTCTTCGAGTACTCAACTGCGGCCTCGAAAACACGCTTTGTGCTCACAGAAAAAGGCACATCCGTTGCCGATGTCTCCGGTTGAGCAACACTACCACTATTATTCCCATTATCACCGTCATTCTGCCAAATGCTTCGCACAGCTTCACGCGCAGCATCAATTGCAATGCCAGAGCCCAAGAACCCAGCCGGGTCCCGATCCTCCGCAACAAGGCCTAGCAAAAGGTGCTGAGTAAACACCATGTCTTTGCCTAACGCCTTGGCTTCTCTCTGCGAAAACATCACTGCTTTAATTGCTCTTTCAGTAAATCTCTCAAAAACTCCGGAAACTACATAAAATGATCGTTTTCCCTTATTGATAGAAAATGAATTGTTCCTGCAGCCACGTTGAGAAAGCGAACTTCCAAAGCAGAACGAAAAGGATGAGGAACAACTACTGCTATAGACAGTGGTAGGTGTGGAAATATTGGAAGGAAAGGCAGGGTAATTTGGTAATAAAGAAAAAACTTTTTGACATCGCCGGTGGTTATTTGATACAGAAAAACGCCGATTTGGGATAAAATTCACCGAAAGCGGTGGCGAACACGATAATTCCATCACAATTTATTTAATTTTATTATTTTTGTTTATGAATTACACCGACACAGTTACAGTAGAAGAAATTGAAGAAAATCAATCAATAGTAAAATGAGGTGCGTGTGCGCGCCCGTGCCCGCAGATTACGGAGGATTTTTTGTGGTGGTGGACGCTGAAGGGCGGAGGGGGAGGAAGGCGGAGCACGGCGTAGACTAGTTTCGGTTGGGGGATTGAGAATCCTGGCAATGTTATTTTATTTGGGTTTTGGTCAAAAGGGTCTGTGCCTAAACACCAAAAATCCGGTGGCCTTTTTTCTAGGAAAAGTTTTGCCTTTCAATTTTAGCTCACATGCGTTTGCATTTGCTTTTAATTGAGTTTGGGAAAAGGTTTAATCAATACCATTTTTGACAAATCGATACATTATATACTCACATCTTCTCATTTGTTAAGAAAAAGTGACGGACCAAAATTTCAAAAACGTAATAATGGGACGGTCGAAGAGACATTAAGTTAGAAATAGTAAATCTAAACTCGTAACTAACATTGCTTTATTTTATTATTTTATATTTACAACTAGGATATGATTAAATAGGAATTGCAAATTATTGAATATATAAATTACACGTGAAATTAATTGAAGAAGTGGGTCAAAGCACGCAATCTAAAGGGTAGTTAACACCAAGACGCCAAAGGAAGGAATTTTGGCGGTATTTCAGTAGAAAATTCCCACACAACAAGGTTGAAAGAAAAGAATATTAATCACACGCTTGTTTTCTCGATTAAATTCGATTTTATAGCATTGTTATATATATTTAAAATTATTAGTAACTTTTTCAACACGAATAGCAGTGTGTTTCATGAAATTAGCAATTTTCAATATATAATTGAAATTAATGTTTGATTTTAATTAAATAAAAAAATATTAGCAATACTGTATGAAACACGAACATAGGAAATGTTTCGTGTTTATAAAAAATAGGGATTATCATTTTCCTACAATTATATCTAATTTATAATTTTATCTTTTATTCTTATTCGAGTAGCACATCCTGTAATGTAATGTAATAAACCACGTTACGGTATTTAAAGATAAAAATAAATTAAAATTTTATTTGTTATATTATTCAAAATGATATATTATTATGTAGCAAGAGAAGATGCAAATCTTACAATGAATCATATTGAAAATTTATACTCTAAAAGTGCTATGACATCGATCAAACTACAGTACTTTTCAATTACAATAATTAACTTGGCATATCCCCTTTACTTTAAAAGAG